>JANHGO010001543.1:0-33756 GCA_024606505.1 Aquila spilogaster
CTCTTTAACTCCCAGTTCTTTATATGATGTTATGATGTGGAATACCGATAACCAAAATTCATAAAGCCATGACAAATCTAAACATTTGAAAAGCATTTGAACATTTGAGAAATTAAAAATAAGAAAAATGATGCTGTCTTCCCTCCTGACAGTATTCCTACAAAACCTCTGCACCCCATTTTTGTCTACTCAGAAAGGAAAATTGGGAAATGTAAGTAACTGGGGACAGCGTCATCTTGGACCAATCAAAACTTAATCCAGACTACTGATACATAGAAAGTAGTTTTTTCTTCCCTCAATATTTAAAGCAATGCAGTTAGCTCATTCAAGACCACTGCCCTTGCTTTTCAAACTCAAACTCTTCAGCCTCCCCCATACCTTGTTTTTCCACAGCATCTGTGGATTTGTGTTACCAGCATGCAGGTTCCCATCAGGTGGGATGGTACAGTTTGAAGTGGACTGTAGTTCAACCTGTTTGTTTCACAGTCATGAAAGGCTTGGAAGTTTGCTTAAGAAGAGGTGGTTTATGGAGGGAATCTGTTACATCAGCTCCAGTTAATAATTGCTTTCAGATGCAGAAAATACTCTTTAGAGAAACAAATCCAGTTTTCCCTTTGTGACTTTTTTTTTGCACTCCTCCATGAAAATGTGCATTTTGGGGTGAATCCTAAGAGCATCCGTAACAAATTTGACCTTACAGGATACTGAGACCTTTTTTAAGTCTCACCATTATTTCCTCTAAGTGCAGCCTTCTGCCATGGTTGAGATGGACACAAGAGCAGTCTTGTTTACTGCAGTGTCCCATTTGTACAACTGACCTTTGCCATGCAGCAGTGAACTGTAAGCACTTACTGCTGATGCATAGCTTAAAACAACAGAGCTAAGCAGCTAGAGAATGGATTGGAAGGTTGCTTTTCCTTACACTTCTGGTCATCTTGCCTTCATTTTTATAGCAGAATATGTTTGATACAGAGAAATAGGGCTGAGTAGTAATCTGGAGGGTTATAAACCTGAATGCTGTTATGCAGATAGTGTGAGGAACAGCATATGCTTGTATAGCAGAGGTGTGCAGAGTCACAAGGGGCTTTTGTGCTAATGTAGGTCAATTTATGGGCAATAACTTCTTGATCATTACTGGTCTTTGTTCAGGTCCGTTCAGTTTGTCACTAGGTGCTGTATGGACAGTATTATATTTCTCCTCTGTGTGTGACACCCTGCCTTCAGAAACACATAGCCTGTGGTGCCATGGACATAACTGAAAGTGATGGAGATTTTAGCAACTTAATCATTGTTTATTTGAAAATACAGGAGAGGAGAGGAGATGCTGTGTTTTTCATAGGAGCCTCTTTCCTGCTTGCAGGATCTGACACTGGGCTGTTATGCTCAGCAAGCAGATTTTTTTAGCTTAGTCAGCTGCAGCCCATTGATTAGATCTCAGTCTCCTCATGGCTCAGACTGCACTGCAGCAGTTTGCAGTGCCTTGCTGAAAATACTGTGTGTGTGAGGGTGGCTCTGTGATTCAGTGGGTAGAGAGAAGAGATGGTAGGCAGGACAACACGGAGCCTGTTTAGATGAGCACAATGAAGGCTGCAGAAATGTGTCCACTAATTAAGAATATTTTCCAAATATCTGTGCAGTGTTAAAAATGAGCTTCACTGCAGTGAACAGGGTTTTAGAAGAGGAGAGTATGGTACTCTTTTCTAATGAGTAGTTTTCCTCCCGTCTAGAAAATGAGTTATTTTATAACACAAAAGAGATTAACTCCTACATGCTTAGACCCCAAATATTCAAACATAAAAGCCCAGTAGATTTTATACTTAATTTTTCTTGAAACATATAAGAATGTAATGTTACATTAAGATTAGCATTTTTGCAGTAGAATAAAACAGATTTCTGGAGCTGTAGCACTCAGAGCACTATATTAGCCTAGGAAGAGAGAAAATTTGTCTTCGACTTTGTACTGTAAAAAAGATAATTGCAGAAAAGGCTGACAGCCCAGCATAGTCACATTAATCCATATAGAGATGGGAGGAAGGAGAAAAGTGGACCTATGTCTAAAAATATTGCACATTTGATGTATTATAAAAGCGCAATTTCTGTGGGAATGGGTTATTTGTAGAGCATTATTGAGCATTAGAACTAAAGAACATTTCAGATAATTATGTAAGGGTTCTTGTTGTTACTCTTGTTGTTGGAGTACCAAACTTGGAATTCAGAAGGGAGTTCGTGTTGTTTTAAATTATTTTAACTGCAGAAAATCAGTGCAGTTTAAATGTATCAGAAGCAGACTAGCTGAGAGATTTCAAAGTGGATTAGTGAGCAGATGCTCTTTTACCTTGTCCATTATAACTGGCTGTTTCTTTGCTTTCCTTGCCTAGAAGCCCTGGTGTAGGAAGTGTAACCTCAGATCACCTGTACGAGGTTGCTGATGTTTTTTAATTCATGTAGCAGCTCTCCAGTTAGAGCTCTTGTGTTACAGGGCTGGGGGGAAGGAAGCACAACTCAGGCTCAAATCCCATATATGCCTGAAGGGAGCTGTGATCCCATTTTCCATTTTCAAGTGCCTGTACTGCCAAGCTGCAGGGGAGCTGTGGTACCTCTGAATGTGTCATTCCTTCTGATTGGTGCTGTCCCACTTAGTCCCACAAGTTCTTAATATTCTTCCCACTGGTCTACAGAGAGAGAAAGAGAAAGCTATTACTGTGTCCACTGGTCAGGGAACAGGGGCAAGTGAATGTTGTGTTGGATTTTCAGGTCAAGTCTCCTCTACATCAGGTAAGTGCGTTTGCTGCCAGGTAAAAGAGTGTCTGTCACACACTTACTCTCTCTTTGTGATAAAATGTTAAATTATTCCATGCAAAATGGGTCCTTTCCGGCATAGATGTTCTTAGTCTTGCATCTCAAGCACCCTGTATCATAGAGGTATGAGTGTATTCTGGTAGGAGGGAGGTATGGTTTTCATGTCTGTATGGAGGTGGGGATTTGAACTCAGCTCTCCCACATAAGAGACAAGTGCAGCAATTAAATGCTTTGAGGCCAAAATTGTCTTGTTCAAGAATCAAATGATGAATAAGTAAGATTACAGCTGAAGTAAGCTTTTGATTAAAAAGTAAATAGAAGTTGATCACTCTTACCCCACTTTCTAATGTGAGAAAGGCATTGTCATCCTAATCTCTAGGACATGTTCTAGTGCAGGAATTATATGCTTAGCCTGTGGACACATTATTTGAAAAGACAAAATGATCACTTTGCTCTTTTTTATGTTAAAATCCATTGAAAATTTCAAGTTCTCCAAGAATAAAGAATGAAAGAATGCTGTCTTTCTCACTCATCTGCTTCGTGTATTTTGGTTTGGAAATAATACTACAAGACTCAAATAAGAAACTCTGTTGGGTTGATGGCTTTTGATTAGGTGTTTTCCTTTGGAATATGCAACTCTCAGCCAAGGTTTTTCTTCAGTTTACTGAGTTGTGTTTTAAGATGCTATTAGCTCTTGCCTCTGATCAAAGCAGTCCTTGCATTTTCATACTACACAAATCAGACCTTAAGATAAAGTGTCTGCTCACGTGGCCTAAAAGCAACACTGACATTCATTCTACCGTCTTATGAACCACTGTTCTGCTTCTCACCACAGCCAGCAGATATCTAGCATTCTAGATGGGGTGCTGCAGCAAGCCTGGGGAAGGGAAGTTGCCTCAAGTTGACAGCTTTAAAACCTGTGAAGTTGGCAAACCAGCGATTGTAAGAAGGCCAGTGAGGGGAGGGAAAAAAAAAGGTGGTGGTTATACAGATAACTAGAAAGTTTGGGTGGAAACTCGTAAGTAATCAGGCAAGGGGATGTTTCTTCATTAATAAAAAATTAGACACTAATATTAGAACTTGCACTGGGTGAAAAGGATAGACTTGTTAAGGGCAAACCTTCATGCTAGTTACTACGTCAATTTATTTGACTGTGGGAGGAGAGGAGGTTTAGGTATCAGATAGTGTTAGGAAGGAAAATCATGGTAGAACCATATGACTGGTCTGTGATTAGGCTGTATTGCTCTGCTCTTGAATTTGATTGGGAATAATCAGGGAGAAGTTACTCTCTAGAGGGACCCCTCTTGCCACTTGCAGAGCTCTCTTAAACCGCACTCAAAGTTCTGTGTCTAACTGAAACCACATACAGCATAGAGGCAGCAGCCATGGAAGGATGCTGGGGGGTGACAACAGCTAAATGGGACACCCAGGTTTCTGAATGGATGGAATATTGAATTGTTTTTTAATTTGTTTAATTTTTTTCCTCATTTTGTTGTTTTTATCATGTTTTTCTTTGGGTTTCTCTCTGTTTTACAGTTCTTTTGAGCTCTTCTTTTGAGGCTGTGTTTGATGCGTTGGCTTCCCATCCGCTGCTCGTAACCATCTCTGCTATGAGTTGTGAGTGAGCCATCATCATGCTTCTGGGTTTTCATTTTGTTTTGCTCTTTTGTTGTATATGGAAGTCTGAGTTACACCTGGTTTTATTTTTTCCCTCATGATATGTTTGCTTTTCAGCAGGATCGTGACAGCTATCTAAACGTGCTGCAGAGACCTAGAGCACTTGAGGTTTTGCCTAAGGGGTTGGCAGATGGGTGGTGCCAGAAACTGTGGTTTTGTCACTCCTGTGGTTTCAGAGGCTAGGGGAGGGGAGTTCTCTCATCCAACGGTTTTTAAACTCCAGATTTCTGTTTATTCATTTCTCACTCCCTGCTGGAAGAAGATATGCTGCTGCCATTAATGATTCTGCAGTGTACTACTGTTTAAATTAACAACTCAAAATGTATGCAAGCGATCTGAAATTTGTCTTCGCAGTAGATGTGGAGATACAAATCCCTGCATCTCCTTTTAGGCCTAACCAACAGAAGCAGGAAATCCCTTGTAGTCACCAAGGTGCTGTCTTTTCGTTTATTTAAAGCTTCCTCTCACTTTTCCTTCTTACTCCAACTTTTCCAAAAAGTTATCTTAGTCCAAGATACATCTCCGAGTGTTCCCTGTGATTTGTGACACTTCCTCCCTCCCCTTAGCCCCTTCTCTCTGGTCTGCGCTAACTTTCCTTTCATTTTCTTACTGCTGGAAATCCTTTCCTATTTACATGACTGATTAAATGATCTTAGATGACAACGGTCCTACCAGAGGCAGAGGTGGTGGATCTTTTGAGATGTTTGCTCAGGCAGTGCAGTGGTCCTGTTCTGTTAGAGTACCACAGGAATAAGAAACAGCAGGAGGAAAATGCTGGCATCCAAATATGAGTTTTTAGGAATGGAGATAGAGATCAGGGCCCTCAAAGAACAACGAGACGAGGAAAAGTTTTAATGTCTAGGAAGAAAGGTGGTGTAAGGAGCAAAGATTCAGGTTCACGATGAAATAGGAACATTCCTGAATTAAAGGGAGCGTATACAAGAAAGGTAGACTTCACCTGAATCGTAAGGGAGACACTGCTGGCCCTTAAAATACAGGTGGTCATAAGCATTTGAAATGCAGAATGAGGAAATGCTAATGGGTGCAAAACAGGACACAGTTTGGGAAAATGTACCCACTTTGTACATGGGACACTCTGCAAGTAATGTCTCCTATTTATTTCCATGGAAACTACAACAGACGCAAAGCAAACTATAACACTGATAAAGGAAATTGTCAGCTACTCTTTTTCAACATGGTCACCACCATTAGCTATGTACCTTTGCCAGCGATGAATAAGAGCCTGCAATTTATGCTCATAAAAATCTGCACCAGGGGAGATGACCCACTGTTTCATAACTGCTATGACAATTTCATTGCTAGGAAAATGTTGTCCATGCAGTTCATCTTTCATTGATTCAAACAGGTGGAAGTCAGAAGGCACCAAATCCAGACTGTACTGTAGGTGAGTGTGGTAGCACAGTCCAGCCAAGGTGTCCGTGGTCTTTAAACTGGTATGGAGCCTGGCGTTATTGTTTTGCAAGAGAAAGTTTGTCGTTTTCTCTGGCCTGACCCTGGAAGTTTGAGCCTTCAGCTTAATCAGCATCGCAAGTTGATAGTCCAGGAAACTCAGAAGGATCACTCGTTTCCTATCCCAAAAGACAGTGCATATCACCTTACCCGCTGCGGGCTGTGTCTTGAACTTTTTCTTCAATGGGGAATTCATGTCATCACTCCATGGACTGCTGCTTTGACTCTGGCTCCTAGTGGTTGGTAACACCACATTTCAGCACAGTAATGATATGATTCAGGAAACTGTCACTTTTGGCCTCGCATTGGTTCAATATGTCCTGACAAACTTATACATAGTGTTCTTTCTGTTCCTATGTGAGCATTCATAGGGCCCACCTGGTGCAAACTTTGTGATATTCCAATGTTGCCACCACCATTTCCAGTGCACTGAAGCCGATATTCAGCTCCATATGCAATTCTCTGGTTGTAATCCATCAGTTCCCATGGGTGAGCTGATCGAGACATTCTTCGTTTTGTGGTTTGACAGCTGTGCATGGCCATCTAGAATGTGGTTTATTTTTTGCATCACTGTTGCTTCTGCTGAAACACACCACTCACCTCCTCACTGTGTTCCCATCCACCGTTTGGTCTCCTTAAACACTGAGCAAACACTGATGAATGTGAGCGGGTGCCGTTTTTTCCACCTGGGGTAATTCACTTCCATCCCTTTGCTTCGTATACACTTCCATGTCAGACGCCATCTGTCGCGTGGCAACAAAATGTAGTGGGATAGTGGTGGGAATGTTCAGCCTTTATTGCCGTACCGCCAGCGTCTGCCTCTGGTGTCATGGGACAACATAATAAAATAGGAGACATTACTTTTAGAGCAGCTCTCATACGTGATTTTGTTACCAAATTCTGTCATTGTCTGTGTTGTAGTACATTGCCAGTATATTGAAAGGAACACAGTATATTTTTTTTTCTCTGTGGTACCAGTCTAATATATTCTCCCAACCTAAAACTCATTTTAAACCTAACTTCTGAGACAATGCAATATACTTCATATCTCTGCCATCTCCCTGACAGTGCTGTGTAATAAATTAGTTTTGCACACAAACTGAATTCGGGAGATGTACTTTCTTGTGAATAACGTTATTCATGGTAATACTGATTTGGAAAAAATCAAAAGTAAATCATCAGCTTGTTAGCTTTTTATTTTCCTATTGTTTGGGGTATTTTTATCAGTTATGGTATACATGATTCCATAGCCCATTAGACCTGCTAGAATTTCAGTTCTGAGTCTGGTGTGGACAGCTCTGGACAGCTGGGATGCTTTATCCAGGCCATTCCTCACTGTTGGGTAATGCAGTGGAGGGATGTAATTTTTTTTAACAGGAAGAAGTGAAGCGTGTAAAGAAATCAGAAGAATTAGTGTTGATGAATTCAGGAAGAAGTCAGCAGTTGGGTATACGGCATGAGCTACACTAAGTGCTCAAGCAGGAGCACTTACTGTTTGGATGGAAAATAAGATACCTCCTGCTTTTCACAGTCATGAAAACATTTGGTTGCAATGAGTAGTGACACAGTCGAAAGACAAAACTACTTGCCTTGTGACTGGCAGGGCAACTAAGGGTTAAAAGGAGGGGAAACCTTTAGGAGGAAAAAGCTGTTAACATACTTAGCATCTGTCTATTTTGTTTTAAGTTCTAAACGTCCTGTCAGAACAATTGCTAAGTCTTGCAGTGATCTCCTCCAGGCAGCAAATCAGAGAGAATTGGAGAGAGAGCTGATTGGATTCAGCTGCAGGTCTGGCTTGTGAACTGTTTCATAGTGGTTGTTAGATAGAAGCTTGGTTAAATGATGGATGAGCATTTGTTCCCATTCTGAAAGAGAAGGGGAACAAACCTGCAAACTGCCTAGGAGCTGGTTTTGGAATAGGTCTAATGAAAGAGAGAAGAGATACTCTGTCACAAACGGTAAGTATTGATCTAAGAAATTTTTCAGAGGTATTGCCAACCGTACTAAAATCAGCATGTGACGCTTGGCTCCATGCGTATGGATTTCCATTTGATCTCTGTGAACATCTAAGTAGGGATAGAACATAAAACACGATCTCCTCTGCGCTACAAGATTGAACAATATTTGTTCTGAAAGCATTACAGATTACACACTAGAATTGTTCAAAATATACTGTTACTTTATGGCTCATGAAAAATTTCCAAGTACGCTAGCTTCCACTCACAATGGCAAAGAGAAATGAATGTCCTCTTGAGGACAACTGTCCTGTTCAGGACAGCTACGGTTATGAGTGATTCCAATCTATCATTCCTAGGGGCAAGAATTCTGCTATTCAGAAACCTGTGTTAGTGAATTAAGTGAATACTGAAAGGTATTTTGCAGTAATTTGTCAGTCAGCATCCTAAATATTTGCTCTGGGAGGAAAGAGATATGTGGTCATGAAAATAATATCTTGAGTATTAGCGCTGCTGAATAAGTAGTTTATAGCTCAAGCTGTTGAACTGCAAGATTATACGCTGCGTAAAGTATGTGGCACATGCATATGGGTTCTCCTTGTGAAATAGGACTTTTTGTTTGGAGTCACTGTAACTTCAGAGCTATTCAGGCGTGTGTTAGCAGCACGGTGTTGGTGAACTTGTTTAAAACATGGTCCAATTTTTACTCTTTGTGAGAGTATTGAAACATAGAGCTTTCCCGTACCCAGAAAGAAGTAATTGAGTTGTATTCATTTAAACTGGCGTAAGTGTCCCAAATAGAAGTACAGTTTTAGGCTTTGCTCTGAAAGTGTAGGCACAGGTGAAAAACAAACATAAATCAACTGACCTAAGTGGGACAGCTCATCCAAACAAGGTGGTTATTAACGTGCTCAGATTTCTGCAAGAGGACAATCTCAATTTTCAATGTTTAGTGCTTTGCCCAAGCTTAGCCTTAATGTGCCTCAGCCTGAAGCTGGTTTTGCCACATGAATTTTGAATCGCTGCTGCTGACTCTGGTCCTTGTAACTAAGCTGAAAGGGTTTGCTGGATCTCATTATTTAGATGCAGGGTTTTTTCAGAATAAAGGGAATCACATTATGTAATGTAATGTCCTTGTGGAGTTAGCACTGGAAAGAGCTGGGAGTGTTGCCAACTCTTCTAGCTCTGAATAATAGTCAGAGGAGGACCGCCTTCTTCCCAAGGTACCTTTATCAAGCCTTCACCTCCCAGGGGACACGAAAATCAAGAGAATCCGAGCAAGAGAAACTAAATGTACTGGGGAGAAACTGGTGAGAAGTGAAAAAAAATGATGTTGACAAACAGTGTCAGCAAAGTTGTACGTATGTCAGGGGTTCCCCTTTCTTGTCCTGAGCAGGCTGCACTCAAACTTTGCTTTGCTGTTGCTATTCTGGCTCAGTTTTGCACTAGCATTTCTGTACTAGCTTCTTCCTTGACCTGGAGTTTAAAAGGGAAATTAAGATCCCGGAAAATATTCTTATCTCTGTCTAGACTACTGCTGTTCTAACCTATCACTGTTATCACTTTTCCTTCTGTGTAAAATAAGCTTTTATGGAAATGCAGAATTTGAGAATGCTTATGTAGGTGGCTGCTAGAGCAGATGAAGGCATAAAGAGCTTTGTATCCCTTGGGTCCGTAAGAACAATATGTAAGTTCTCAGCAGTTAGCTGCACGTGGGATTTAGTTATCTGCTCTCTCTGAGATGTTTCTGTTGTCTCCCTTCAGCCTCGCAACGTTGCTGGTTTTCGAGGAACGGTCCGTTATGCTTCAGTGAACGCCCATAAAAACCGAGTGAGTATTTCTGCGTTAGAAAGGGTTAAACGCAGGTTTATTTCACCCCAGGAACTTGTTCTCCAGAGCAGAGGTTTAAAAGCTGTGAGTTCTGGTTTGTAGCCTACATAAGTAAATCATCTGAATTCCATTAAGATGTCAACGCTGTTTTCTATAAAATCAAAATTATGGTTCAGTTATTGAATCCTTTCAAGTTGGTAAATTTCATAATTCTCGTTATTGCATTATCAGACACTGTTTAAGAGAAAAAAACTCCCACCAATGCTGTTATCAGTGTTACCTGTCGGGCTGCTCGCTAATTTCCAGCACAACTTGACTGTGAGACAATGAGTGCCAGGTCCTCACATCCATTTTCCACCTGGAGTTTTGGATCTCAGCAGCATGCCCTCAGGTGGAAAGCTACCCAGTGGAAGTCAGATTTATTTTTGTCCCTGAAGACAGCCATTATTTCCAGAGCATCTGGCGTGTTTCATTCTGAATGCTTCCAGAAGTCTCATCCACCATTTTTCTCAAAACACTCTTGTACTCTTGTCAGTAGTGCTACCTATGTAGACAGTGAACTGTACGTCCTCTGGTCCTGCTGCTAAGTGCTTACCAGAGGAGAATTATCAGCTCTCCTGTCTTATCTCCAGGTTTCCAGCGTCTTAACCGCTGTCACTTTTTGAAACAGAGTGTTTGTAATTGTAAATTGCCATTGAATACGTTAATATTCAGCATTAATATTGTAGTTTTAATTATTGCAGTGTTCTATACATGGCAAAAGTCATCTTGAAGTTTTTGCTTGCAGTCTTGTTGTAACAGACTGAGTCAATGGCTCAGCCATTTGTAGATTTATAATAAACATATCTAGCAGGATGCTGTTATCTAAGGAGAGAATGTTTTCTTCACCTCATCCTCTGCCCTTGTCGTAAGCACCATATTCCCATCCTTTTTCCCATACTGATCCTGGAACTTGTTGGACCCTTCTGTGAGCCTACTAAACTTTCATCTGAAAGAGTACTTGCTATACGTAGACATACATACATATGTGTGTATGTGTTTTACATATACATGTACCAACACAAATGTATATATAGAAACATAGGGGGAAAAAAAAACACCACCACAACTCTACTGCTTTAGTTTTCCGCTTGCAAAGGGGTCCTACAAGTGCCTGAGATGGTGCAAACTAAGGTATATCATCTTTGTGGTACGTAACCTTTCCAGATTTTCATTTTTCCTGTATGCGATGAAAAGTGTTAGTGATACCATGTGGGCCATACTGAAAACAAAGCTCTCCATAATTAGAAAAGAAATAAAGATAAAACTTTTCCAAATAGTTTACTCTGAGCTCCTGGGGGACGTGATTGTTCAGATTCCTTTGATATGCTAGGGAATGCTATTCCTCCTTACAAAGTACTTCTGTGATTACCGTGGCCCAGCGCTCACTATTGTTAAAGTCCCTTTGTAGCTACCTGTAAATTCCTTATGTTTGCAAATGAGGAGGAGGGATCTGCTAGCAGCTGAAAGAAGAGCTGAAAGCAGAAAAGCTTTAGCAAAGCCTGCTGGTTTTTTCTGAGAGCAGGACTTGTCAATTCAAAATACATTATGTCTGAAACACCATCCTTCTGGTGAGGAATGAAGGTCTGAGATGTGGTAAGCCTCAGACTGGTGTTAATTACGCTTTCTTCTGTCCCTTAGCAGTTGTCTGAATGTGGCTTTATTAAAAACAAGTTTGTAGGATGACCTGTGACGTATGAAGAAGGTTCAGGTTGTTTTACGAAAAGGAGTTACTGGCTGTAAGATACCATTCATCGCCAGAGGCAGAAAGTGTGCTATAGGGTGGGCAGCTGAATGCCGTAATGAAGTCTTTGTGTTTTCTGGTGGATACTGATAAAACTGAAGTGTAATTTTTGGAAAAGCTGGATAGCGTCAGCTGTAGCTGGTATCAGCTGAAGTCATATTTAGACACAAAAATTGCTGCTTAATGTGTGCTATTCTGAGAAATCATATTCTGGATATCGTATGTTGAGCACCAGAAACAAATTCATGTGCTTTATGTTTCGATTTGCCATTTGCTAGGCCAGGAGGAGGATGGTACGCGGAGAATCTGTAAATTATTGTGCTGCTTGATTATGAGAGTTTTAAAAAAGCCCTTGAGTAAATGCTGCCTCGTGAAAAGAGTTTGAATGGTGCTTTACTTAAAAGCAATGATAAAGAAGACTTTCTCTGCACTGTTTGTTTGTTTGTTTTCTTTATCTGGGTTGTTCTATATCCTGTTAATAAATATTCTGTATACTAAGTGAAGGAGAGTCCTATGGAAAATTGTTCCCCAATGTATTCAAAATTAAAACAAATTAGGTCATTCGGATGACCGTGTTGACATTGCCCAGTTTAATAAATGCTTGATTTTGCGTCATAAATCTTTAATCTGGCTTCTTTGATCATGTAATGGGAAGTATGACTTCTCTCCCTGCTTTTTAAAATGAGGTAGCTCATCTGGAGAGCACATCTGGACCACTGAGCAGCATGGAACTTTGCTCCTCAGTCTTCGTCTCTCTTTTCTCCAGGAGATGGGTAGACATGATGATCTGTGGTCCCTCTTCTACATGTTGGTGGAGTTTGCAGTTGGTCAGCTTCCATGGAGAAAGATCAAAGATAAGGTAGGAAACTTAGCATCTGTGCTCAAGACAGGGTGCTACCTTTTTGTTAATGTCCCTCTTATTATTCCTGTTTTTCAGCTTAGTGCTGCTTTGTGCTGAAGTAAAGCTGGAGCCTGTTTTTCATCAGATCTTGCTGCAGGATGCTAACCTGCTTTAGTGTGCTGTCACACAGAGTGGAGCTTGGCTTATTTGGGATGCATGTTGTTAATCATGTTGGATCAAGCAACTTTGACTTTGTTCTTGCCAAGCAAATAAAAAAAGTGAAAAGGCTGAATATGAGCTGTCCTTTTAACAAAAAAGCAGAGCCCTTAGAAAGGAGAAAGGATAACACTGGCACGGAAAGCAAGCCAAATGGGAATTGCAACTGGGAAGTCGAATAGAATAAAGCTAACTGTTACAATGAAAATAATTCATGCTTGAGAACCAAGTCCCTGGAAAGAAATATGTTACCTGTGCAGGAGGTTCTGCTAAAGGGACAGTTTCTGAAGAGTGTTTCTGACATAGGATTCTCCTTTGGCCTTTTCCTGCAGTAACCTACCTCCCTGTGCTAGGGACATCAAAACAGAAGTGTCTAGGCAAAATGCTGTTTCTACGAATCAGGTGTGTTCCAAGAATGACAAGACTGTATAGTGTATCAGGAATTGTAAGACAGAGGAAGTATGAATGTGATGCAATGAAAGAGATTCTCGGCTCTGAGATATTTTGTTTTCCAGGAGCAAGTTGGCATGATAAAAGAGAAGTATGAACATCGAATGCTGTTAAAACACATGCCTTCAGAGTTCCACCTTTTTCTGGATCATATTGCAAGCCTAGACTACTTTACTAAGCCAGACTATCAGGTAGGAGCCTGTCTTTGTTGCCATGCTGATGCATGGCACACTGGATTAGCATTTGATTTTTCTAATGTTTTTCACACACGTATTTCATATCTGATTGATGAATACCTTCCGTAGAACCAGGAGGAAAGAGTTCTTCAGTTCTGTACCATTCTTCAGTGTCTCGAAAGTTTCTTCTCCCTCCTGCCCACTCAGCCCATAATAATCCTTTTACTCCAAAACAGAAAGCTCTTCCCAAGCAGCGGAGTTTTCATTAAAGCACGAAGGTTGTGAGATACTCCGGGCATGGCAAAATTTTAGTGCAGCTTGCCAAAGTCTGCAGAGAGCCTGCACCAACAGCTGAACAGTGCGTCCAACCCCTTTAGTTTCTTGCAGATCCGTGTGGGCCTTAGCTATTATGATCTGTCTTTAATATTCATCTTAACAGTTTTTTTCTCCCATGCAGTATTTGCCATTAGTTTGTATGTGATCAGTTACAATAGTTAGTTAACACAGTAGAACTGAAGCAGCTTGATTCTGTTTTCCTTTTTTATCACAATGCTTTACTTTCCACATGAAAGCCAAAGCAATGAAAACAGTGTTTTATTAGCAAACCTGTGCAGTCTTATGTGAGTGACTGCTCCTGTTGACAGTGCCTGAGATGAGTGGGAAGATGTGCTTTTGTATGTTAGCTATGTACTTGTTCAGCATAGCAACCACAACTCTTTTTTTTCTTTAAAGTTTATTTATTTGGGAATAAAAAACAGATACTTTCTGGGTGGTACAGTGGAAGTGTAACATTTGCAGCTGAGGTGGGGAGCTGGAAAGGGGTGATGGTGGACTGAGAAGAGGCTGAGGAAGCTGAATTTCTTTAGCTCAGAGAAGAAAGGGCAAGAGGAGATCTAATTGCTATTTTCCACTATCGTCAAGGGCTGCAGGGAGAAGAGGGGCAGACTTTTCTCAGAGGCATACAGCAAGAGGCAGCAAGCCTAGTTACATCTAGGGATATTGGGGTTAGTTCTATGGGAAAAGTCAGAATGAGGGTTGTTATGTATGAAACAGGTACCTAGAGAATCTCCATCCTTGGAGATTTCCAGAAGTCAACTGAACCAAGACCCTGAGGAACCAGGTCTGACTTTGTAATTAGCCCTGGTTTGAGCAGATGGCTGGATTAGTGATCTTCAAAGATCCTTTTGAACCTATATACTCCTATCGTTCTATTCCAGGGTAAAATAATTGTACTGTATCGAAAAGCCATTCTTGAGATAGAAATGAAAGGGGATTTTTTCCAGACAATTTTAGTGCACTACAAATCATGAACAGCTTTTTCACAGTTGGGGATTTGTCTGAAGCTGTGAATTGCCTCTTTGCCCTCAGTTTCTTGCAGGTGCAGCTGTGGGAGGAAGCCTACAAAAAGAACTCTCCACAAAAATCTGGCACCTGCAGCTCAGCACTGAGCAGCGATTCTCCTAGCTTGACTGGAGGCATAATCCAGCCAGCAAATTCTCCAAACATCTCAGCTTCAGAGATATCCTCTACATTCATTTATCTGATTTTATCACTGATAAAAATTAAACCGTGTATCAGATGGCATCTGAATTTGATACCAGTACCAGGCTCTCAAAGAAGCTGAGGAAATGGGGGAAAGATGTCTATTCAGATGTGAAGTCACGGTTTATTTAAAATTTGGAATGATCAGAAATAAGGAAACAGAATAAAATACATATGAATATAACTGTAACTTTCAGTTTCTCTTCTTAGCTTTTAAACATATTTCAGTGTAAGGTATACATACTTGTCACCAGATGAGGATTAGGTTTCTGAAGGCTGTCCAGTAGCTGGGCAGGTTTGGTGTTTCATGTAGCTTAGCTGTTCAGTTCTGGTCAGTCTCCAGGTTAGTCTCTGAGAGAAATTACTGTGGAAGTCCAACTGCTCTGATTGGAGACGATGTTTTTCTGGCCTTGTAGCATGCCTCCAACAGTATCAGCTGGTGGAAGATAACTGAATATTCATTCTTTTATTATGTTTTTCCGGAAAACTCTCCAAGCTCAAAGAGGATCTTTGAGGCTTAAGAGTCTCCCCATGCAAACACATCTGTTTCTTGTAGCCCTCAATGAATTTGTGTTCCGTCAACTTGTCCTGTTTCATCCTGAACTTATGTAAATCTTTAGCATCTGCCATGTTGTGTGACAGGAAGGATCCACAGCTTAAGTGCTTTCTGCATGAAGGGCTGCTTCCATAGAATCATGAATCATAGGATTGCTCAGGTTGGAAAAGACCTTCAAGATCAAGTCCAACTGCAACTTAACCATACAACTGGAACTCTAACGGGTCGCTTGTCATCTTCCTTCTGGTTAGCAGAAAGAAACTCAGTGTGGGAGGCTTGCAGTGACTGTGAAGACTGGTAGTATCTTGCATGCAGGCAGAGGAACCCTAGATACAGTAGCTCTTTGCATGACTTCTGAAAGCAGTGTTTAGAAAAGAATGGTTCCATCGGAAGGGACATACAAAGATCATAAAGTCCAACTGCCTGACCACTTCAGAGCTATCCAAATGTTCATGCATACTAGTAAGAGTATTATCCATATGCCTCTTGTTCACTGACTGCTATGGGTCATCAACCACTGAGAAAGTCTGGTACGGTGTCTGACCACTCTCATGGTGCAGAAATGTTTCCTATTGCCCAGTCTGACCTTGCCCTGGTGTAGCTCAGTGCTGTTCCTGTTCTGCCATCGGTTCCCAAGAGCAGAGCCTGGCACGTCCCTCTACTTCCCCTCCTCAGGGAGCTGCAGGGAGCAGCGAGATCACCTCTTCACCTCCTCTTCTCTAGACTGGGCAATCTGAATGTTTTCAGCCTCTCCTCATAGGATATGCCGTCCCATCCCGTTAGCAGCTTTCTTGCCCTCCTCTTGGCTCTTTCAAGGACCTTAACATCCTTTCCATATTGTGGAGCCCAGAACTGCACACGGTATTTAAGGTAAAGCCAAACCAATCCTAAATAGTGAGAGAATCACCCTTTTTGATTGAGGTTGGTGTTGAAACTGTGCTGTGCACTCCACTTTCCTGCTTGTAAAGATTTGACCTTTCTTATGGAATAGAAAGGGTTTAGAGAAGGCTGAGAGTGATCGGCAGGACCATGGAATAGCTTTACACAATAGCATCGACAAAACTACTGGGAATACAATAGATGTCTCAAACAGCCTGCAGTGATTTGCAGCTTTTAACAGAAGAGGTTGTAGCAGAAAGTAACAAAAGTTGTTTTGGCTGTGCGGGGCCTTGAAGGTGTGAGGAAAGGGTAAGAATTCACTCGCGCTTTTAGCATGCGATTTCTTGCTTCAGACTGCTTCAGTATCAAAGCAATGGAAGGTGAGAAAAGTGGTACCAGTTCTTAAATGGCTTCAAAAAATGCCGGACACTGACACGTACATCACAAATAGTCAGGAATGTGGTAAAGACCCCGGGGTTAGAGGACAGATGGGCGAGAGTAATCTAATGCTGGTTAGTATGGCTTTTGTAAGGGCAATCTGTCTGCAAATGTATAGAGTCCTTGGAAGGAGTTTTAGAGCCTGGGGACAAAGGCTCTATAAATCATGTTTTGATTGCAATTTCTAAAAGACATTGGGCAGACCTCGCTAGGTTCCTAGTCAAGCTGAGCTCACTGGAGATAGCAGGGAAGCTTCTCAGATGAATAAATAGCTAGTTAACAAGTGAGAAGTGAAAAGCTATTTAAAGGAGGGTACTGGTGGAATTAACAGAGCCCTGGGTTTGAACCAGGTTCTTCCAAATGGTCAGAAAATCGTTTGGAAAAGAGAATAAATAAGTGGTGAATGTCACTCATGCATACCAGCAAGTTGTGCTAAGTAACAAAGAAAACCGTTGTCTTCATGGAAATGAATGGGTAAGAAAACAGCAGATGAGATTCAGCGTAGGTAAATGTTTCATATTGTGTATGTAGAAAAGGAATCTGAATCAGAGCTCTGTGATGGGCTTTGTCTTGGCATTAGAATAGATTGTTCTGGTAGAGCTTACGTTCAGTGCAGTCAGAAAGTAAACAAAATCATAAGGATAATGTCAAGTACTATTAGAAGATGAACAGAAAATATTCTTACGCTACCATGTGAATCTGTGTGATGCATATTTCTTAAGTACTGTTTATATGTCCATACCTGGATCATAACAGGGATAAATTGAAATCAGGAAAAGTGTAGGGAGGGGTAACAAGGAAGCTATAGATACATTGACTTCTAGGTACAGAAGGATTAAGTAGGCTAGGGCAGCACATTCTGCAAACGAGAGGACTGACATGTACATGACGTCTTTAAAATCAAAAGTAGAACTGCAAAAAATTGTTTTCTGCTTTCTCTAACATGAAAATGAGAAACTGCCATATGAAGTTAGCAGATGGCAAATTTATATGAGCAAAACAAATAGTTCACGTAATTGGGTGAATTCTTTGCCGTAAGATACGTATAGTCCAAAAGCTTATGCATTCAATACATAATGGGGATTCATGAGAAAACGTCCAAAGTTGTTAAATACCAGAAACGCATTTACTAAAAAGCAAGACTGACACTTTATTTACTTACATTCAGTTTGAGCAAAAAGTTCCGTGTCAACAGCAGCAGCACAAGTCCTGTTTCCATCAAAGGGGAAAGGAAGCATCATGAGATGAGGCTAACAGAAATGCAGTCCTATCATATTTAACTATCACAACATTAAAATCCCTTTCTGAGCAAAGGAGCTGCTACATCTGCCGTGTCACATCCGGTCTGTCTCTTCTCTCTAGAGAGGTGTTACCTGTCCCTTGGTCTGACAGCTCTGAGAATTCTCTTTCTCAAATGCAGTGCCACTGCAGGAGTAGAGCTACAGTGATCGTTTGCTTCTGGGCCACAAAGGAAAAAGATGACTCGATTGAGAGCTGCAAATAGGATTTTTTTTTGCAGTGTGCCAGAGGTAGTAGGAGATGGCAAACTCTCATTGCTTTCATGCAGAATGTTTTCTGCTCATGCTGCAAAAAACAACTGGAATTGAAATGCGAAGAAATAGATATTTAATCTATGGTAATTTTTATTCACATCCTAGCGTTAACATCACATTTCCGTGGTTAAATCATTGCTGCACAGAGCACTTTGCCAGTAGCTTCGTTTTTCTCCTGAAGAAATGAGTTCTCAGAAGTGAACAAGCATAAACCACGTGAACATGTGCATTTGTACCTGCAGTCTTTTGAAGAAAATAATTTAGTCACTTTCACAGCTTGTTTGGTTGTTTTCTGCAGCCCAGTGTGGCAGTTGCCACTGTGTATGTGCTTATCACTGAGCTCCTGCCTAAGCTGTATTTAAGCCAGACATTGCAGCGAGTCTGCATTCTGGGGCTGGCGCTTTGCTGTCGTGTCCACGTCTTCTGGCGGACCTTGAACTCTGTGTGTCATAGGTACCATTTTGCGTATGTCCAATCTACAGGAACACTGAGCTGAAATTAAGGCTTTGTAGTCAGAGTAACCAACCAACTACGAGGGTTAACCAGATCAGTGTCAAAATGCTGTGTGCACCACTGTGGTAGATTTAAAGAAATTTCAGTTACCAAGCCAAAAACAGCCTAGGAAACAGCTGGTGTGATTTTGTGACATTTGCTTTTCATTTCTTGGTACCTTCTTCAGGCAAGATGGAGACTTGAGATGCACTTGATCCTCATCATCATAGTTCTTTTTTTTTTGTGAAAGCTTCTTTCAGCCAACTTACTCTTAAAATAAATTGATTTTGTGAATTTATTCCAGCTGATCATGTCCGTGTTTGAGAACAGTATGAAAGAAAGAGGCATCACTGAAAATGAAGCTTTTGACTGGGAGAAGGCTGGTACGGATATCTTGTTGTCCACTAGCACTTCTACTCCACCACAGCAAAACACCAGGCAAACAGCAGCCATGTTTGGGTGAGTATTGCAGTTGTGCCAGTCAGACTATGGACGTGCTCACTAACAAGTTCATTACTGAAAGATTCAAAGGCTGTTGGGATCCTGGAAGGTAGGAATTACATGGCAGCCTCTACTTGATTGGACTTCACACGTATTAGCATGCGTCTAAGGTGCTAGAACCTGGCTTCAGACCAAGTTCTGAAAACACATTTTCTACTTTGGATGAGTCTGTCAGTTGAAGTTACATTAAGAAATGCCTTTGACTGGGATTAATGGAACCTATACGCCGTATTATTTGACACACACAGCTGGAGCTTCTCTAAGAGTGCTTACAGAAAGGCAGTTGCCTTGCTGTGGGATGGGTTTCTGGTGTAGAGCTGAACTCATCAGAGTGCGTGCTGCCCATGCCTAGTTCATGGTTCCCCAACCCTCACAGGGTGCTTCATTTGCTGGTGCAGCAGTACGTGAAACTTGTTGCACAGAGTTGGAAGTCAGTCCAAATGGTGAACTGTGGCCTGTTCTGGTGCTTTTGAAGGAGTAAGAATCCATAGTAATATTACTGAGGATAAAAACTATAAAGCCTATTAAGCCTCATTGTCTCATGGAAAGGTGGGTGGTTTTTAAGCTAAGTATTGCGTAATGTGCACTCCTGGGAACTTCTGAAGAAGTTTGCAGCCTGGGAATCAAATGTCCCAAAATGCTTTCACAGATCCATCCCATTGGCTTTGTGACTGTATATTAGGTGGAATCTTTCTGATCTGTTTCATTGTGATATCTGGTTTGGGTTTTTTTCAACCAGAAATACACTAAAAACTGCTAAGGAATTTCTGTGGGGCAATATGATATGCCATGTTCTTTAATTACTATTAATATTACCTTTCTTGTTTTTTCCATAGGGTGGTTAATGTCACTCCAGTACCAGGAGATTTGCTTCGTGAGAACACTGAGGATGTCCTACAGGGTGAACATCTGAGTGATCAAGAGAATGCTCCTCCCATCCTGTCAGGCCGGCCAGCAGAAGGTCTTGGCCAGACACCAAACACCGCTTTCAATGAGGCTGAAGTTTGGGAAGAGACAGATGTGAATCGCAACAAACTCAGGATCAGCATCAGCAAAGTAAAGAACATCTATTTATTTCTTGTGGCTTCTGGTCTCAGGGCAATGAATTTGCAGACTGCTATAAGCAACCTGGATCCACTGCTGTGTATCCTGCATAGTACAGAACAAATGGCACCAGGAATTTCTCTGTGAGAATGGGGAATGACAATTTTTTCAGAGTGGAAGCCATTGGGATTAATTTGGATCTTTATGCAGAATACAGTGTGAGCCCAATAATGCTAGAGTGAATCATTCATATAACCACTGTATCATGATGTAGCATCTTGGTACTTCAAGCAGTGGTGTTCTAGTCCTTGAGTAGATGATACCGTATCAGAAATGTCCCAGTTTTGGAAATTATAAGCCAAAATTTTACTGCATCCCAATCTCTTGGACAAATAAATTAGATCTGAGATGCCTTTTTTTCCTAGATTTTGATTCATCACTAGTCAAATTTGTCTTCCAGTTGGTTAATGGTCCTTTCTAAGGGGTAGCACGGTCTATGAATGGCATATGGATTCACGTTTGTTAAGAGAAAGCAGACTCATTACTTAATATTTTTGTATTTTTGCATTCCAAGGTCATATTAGGCTTTGTAGCCCACATTACATGTACACTGCAGTTGGTTTTCCTTATAATCCTTAAGCTGTTGAATGATGAATTGATTGTGTTATTTGAGGGTTTACCTGTTCCTTTCTTTATTAGATCGATTTACATATTGTAAGCAAACTAGCATTTGTTGTGTTGATCTCAATTCTTCTTTCAAAATCAGAATATCACATGGCATGACACCAAATACAAACAAAATCTGCCTTCAGAGAAACCTGCATTGGCAGACTAACTGTCAGTTAGCAGAGAAACATTGACAGACTAATATTAATTATATAGTAAAGTTACCAGCCTTCTGGATCTGACCAGAATTCACTTTAGTCTATACACGGGCACAAAGTTAGTCCTTCCTTCAGTCCTCTCTATGGATATCTCTGCTATCCTGAATCTTATTAGGAAAGATTATTTTAAGACAAGAAAGCCTCTCACCTAACTTACTTAACGTGCTCCAGTGCGTCCAGTTTGGTTCAACACGTTATTTGCATGAAACATTACCTGAAGAGTTCCTCAATACTGAGAATTATAAATCACGTTCAGATCATACTTCTTCATCTCTCTGGTAAATTAAATGTGTGCATTTGCAGAAGTTCTCATCTGAAGGCACATGAAATAAGAAAAGCATGATAGAGCGGGCAATTCTTTTTCCACAACTTACAAAAACAACAACAAAAGATTATTTCACAAAAATCCTGGTAATTCCTATCTGTTCTTTTGTTCCTTAGAACCACCAGGTGCCTTGATGCTCTTCAGTCAGACCTAGATGTGCACAAGGGAGTCCCAACTGTGCATTCCTCATGCTAGTTGTATGTCACGTCTAGGTACTCGGTGCTATCATTCACAAGGCCTGTCATAACAGCAGCTAGAGGCAGAAGAGGTTTCTACAAGATCCACAGCAAGACCAGGTGACTCCTGCTAAGAGCTGTGCTATTTCTTACCAGTTTACTGGCAGAGGAGTTCAGAGGAGTCAGCGTGGCAATGAGCACTTCAGTTCTGACAAGCTCAGTGGCTACACAGCAGTTAATAAAATAGAGCCCAGGACATTATGCTTTCCAAAGCAGAAGTCTGGCCTTTCTGTCAGCAAGGGTTATCTTTAGCCTGACCCTTGCCTGTCCTTTCTCTCTGCTAGGGCTGTTCTCTGTGCTTTGATTGTTCTCTGATAAGGAGTCAGTTTTCATTTAAGTCACAGTCACACAAGGAGAAACAAAAGAGGCTGCAGATTTGATCTGTAGGGATGAAGCTTCTCCTTTCCTTGCAATCTCAGGCGTACTGTGTGTCTTTCAGAATGACATAGGCAGCTGGTGTGTAAAACACCTTTCCATTCCCAGCTTCAACATCCTTTGTTTTCCAGTTTAACTCTTGCTGTCCCTGTCCAGCTCTTTGTTTTTAGGCAATGAACAGATCTTGCTGTCTTTTTTTTTTCTTCCCAGGATGTACTAGGGAGAATCGTTTTTCTCTGCTCATATAGTTCAAATCGTGTTCTGTCCCATTTCTCTGCTAAGGGTAGTTTCCTTGCTCATTGCCACAGAGAAAGGTTCTTCTTTCTCTGTTGGATCAAAGTTCTCATTCTTTGTTGTTTTTTTTCGGAAGTTTTTTCTTTCTCTCTTGCACCTTCTCCCCGTTCTCTGCTCTTGGATCTTGCCAAGTTGCCTGTTTCCTTACGTGTACAACATCAATATTTTGTTCCTCCCCTAAAGATATTTGTCACCATGCTTGAAATTAAGAATTGGCTTAGTCATATCACGTCCATCCAAAGTAGAAGTATGTACATCCAATATAATGCACGGACCCTGACTACGTGAATATGGGCAAAAATGTATTTTTCGTACCCGTTCGCTTTGGCTCTTAGACACCGTAGATAAACAGTTAGAATTTGTGTTTGCAGTAGTTTAGTGCATGATAATTCCTTTGAATTAGTTATTCCAGGGTAATTGAAAGGCAAAGGCCATCTTGTAAAGGTGTTTAAATATTTGGATTGACTTAAAATCCATTCCTTGTTTTAATACTGGATAATTGCCAGGGCATGCGGGCCCTTGAGTTACTTCATAGGTTGTTTCTGTAGATTGTGAAAATGCAGCTGAAACTGTATCCTGGAAGAGTGCACAGAGCAACAGTGAAGGATGGGAAATGAACGTCTGTGATTGGTTTTCAAAGTTCTCTGTGTTTATTCCCTGCAGACTCAGTGCATGGTGGAAGAGGAGCAGAGAAATGGTGTCTGCCCCAGCTCCCCTGTCCGAGTGCCTCCAGAGTCCCCCACCGCACAAGCGCGCTCCCTAAGGTATCGCCGTGTGAACAGCCCTGAGTCGGAACGCCTCTCTACAGCTGATGGCAAAGCAGATCTACATGAAAGAAGGTTTGCTTACCCTCTGTAACCTCCTACTGCTTGTAGCAGTGCCTTGAGGATTGACTGCTGAGGCCAACCTGATCATTAGATAAATGGGCTCTGAAAGGTCCTTTCTGGGTGGAGGAGTCAGCGCTGGTGGGCTTTGCGATCTTTGTGATGAGGTGCTCTTGTCTGTTAATATAGCCAGTTAGTGGGAAGGGTTCCTGGGTGGGAATGACTCCACAGGTAAAGAGTGGGACATTTGTCGGGGAAAAGGCAAAGTATTAGATCAGAGATGAAGCTAATAGTCATAAAGCTTTTTGCTGACCTTACGCGGGAGGGAAGAATGGATCTAGTTAGGATACATACAGAGATGCATGTATTTTAAGAGCTAGCTGACAGATTCTCATCTGGTGAGTATCATTATTTCATTTGGCCAGAGTTGTGGTGGAAGCCCCGTCCCTGGAGACATCCAGTGTCAGGCTGGACAGGGCTCTGAGTACCTGATTGAGCTGTAGATGTCCCTGTTCATTGCAGGGCGGTTGGACCAGATGGCCTTCAAGGGTCCCTTCCAACTCTAATGAATCTATGATGATTATTTTTCAATAATAGTAATATTAATAATAGTCGTCATCCTCAATGTTTTCAGCATATAACATTGCATTTGTTTGCATTTGCAAAGTATGTGTTGCATCCAGAAGGCAGAGCCTGATTTTGAGGCTTGTAAGAGTACCTTACCTCATGATCCACAGCAAAGTAATGGCTAAGCAGCATAGAAAAATAAAAATAATTAAAAGAAGCAGTTTTAAGTATTGTGCTGAGGAATGTGAGTTATGAGACGTAGACCTCTGATGCTGATAACCCTCTTCATACTCTTCGTTACTCCCTCTTCCTCTTACAATTGAAAGTCAGGACATGGACTGTGCTTGCAGATCTTACTGACAAAATGACCCCTGTAAAACAGGTAGGGAAGAGACAAGCCGCCTCCTCTGTCAGAGAAAATCTAACAGACTTCAGCTAGGAAGAAGAGTCACGGGGAGGCATGAGCTGGAAATGAAGAAGGATCTAAAAGAGCTAGAGAGAGGATGAGCCCCTGGTATTACCTCCAGTTTGTTAGGTACTGGTTTATTCTGGACGGATGGAGCATCCCTTTCTGCTGTCCTCTTCCCTCAGCCCATATTTTTAAAATGAAGATCTTTTTTGTCATGTTCCACGTAGCCTGCCTCAGCATGGCACGAGGATAGTCCCTCTGTGCCGCATGGTCTTCTCTTGATTCTCTCTCCCTTTCACGATGGAGACATGACTCACAGCACTTTCTCTGGATTCCTGGAGTAAATTCTTCCACTTCAGGAGTCCCTCTTCTGCTGGGGAAGGGAGAGAGATATTGATTAAATCCTGTCAGCCTCCTTTTTTTTCTTCTTTTTTTAATAAGAACTCATTAAAACACAATTTTTGATGTACATGCAGTGTGTGAGGGCTACTGTTCAGCCTTACCTTGTCTACCTGAGTCTTTCCTGTTCACAGTAATATACTTTAAGTATTTAACAAAAGCACCCTTACTTCTTTCAGATCCATCACATGGTTTACGCTGAGATCTTTGTTTTCGCATACTTCTTTCTCTGTATCAGCCCTTGGTTCACCACCTTCCCTGCTTCCTCTTTCTTCATCAAGAATTGCTCATTTTGACTTGTAATTCCTTCTGTCTCATCTCTGACCTTCCATTGTGCCAAAGACACCCAGCTCTGCTTAGTAACCCTCACCCTGTGGTCAGTCACCTTTGTGTTTTGCCATGAAGATTTTTCCCTAGAAGAGTACACAAGGCTTCTGTATGGTCCTTGTCGAAATCACTTTGTAAAAAGCGTCTCTTTCTGGGCATCAGACATTGTGACTGTGCAACAAGCTGCCAGCCTCTGCAGTAAGCAGAACTGAATAGGGAAGGAAAGGAAGCAGCAGGTGCAGGCCAAATGAGAAGCATGGACCATAACACTGTGGAACAGAAAGACAGAAGTGCCTCTGGCTTTTCCAGCTGAGATGATGCCAAGGCTGTCGGGGCACAGGGAGCTTCCAGGGCTTGTTTGAAAGGTATTTCTGCATGGCTGCATAAGTTGACGCTACTTAGATTGTGAGTCACTGAACATTATACTGCCCTTTGTCAATGCATATGTGACATGTTTCCTTCCTGCTCTTCCAAATTATTTTGAGGTCACCTATGCCTTTGTAACATTTCAGTGAGATTCTTGCTGTCTTCAAAGAGCCCATGTAGCTACCACAGAGACCTCAGTGGCCACCTTAGAGAGCACAGTGCAACTGAAGGGGTATAGGAGCCCGGCAATGACGTTGTTAAGCCAGACAGTGGATTTAAGATTAATTATTTTTTTTCACAAGCCAGTAGGAATTCCCAATGGGGAAAGAGTATTTTGGTGTTGTGGAGGAAAACTGGTTGGAATCTTGTCAGCTCTAAGGAAGAGAGTTGATGACATTGGTGGCTATCATGCAGAATTATTTTAGGAGGAGTGTCTCTCTGCTACTGTAGGTTCTAAATAAATGTTTTTGCCTAAGCCCATCCTTCTAAAGTATACCAAGAAATGAGTGAGAGCTACAGAGTTTTTTTCTCACCTCATATGATCCTTAACTTTAACCATAAACATAATGCATTTTTAACAGCTTCGTGTTCTGTCTTTAGATCACGAATGGATTTGCCTGGCTCTCCATCGCGGCTTGTGTGCTCCTCCCAGCCAGCCCAGATGCTGTCCATTGACACTGGCCAGGCTGACCGGCAGGCAAGTGGTAGGATGGATGTGTCTGCTTCAGTGGAACACGAAGCCCTCAGCAATGCTTTCCGTTCAGTGCCGCTTGCAGAGGAGGAGGACTTTGATAGCAAGGAGTGGGTTATCATTGATAAGGAGACAGAGCTGAAGGACTTTCATCCAGGTGCTGAGCCAAGCACCTCTGGCACCACAGATGAGGAGCCTGAGGAGCTAAGACCTATTGAAGATGGTGAAGAGAGAAGGCGCTTGGGGGCAGACGCTGCAGTCAGGCCGAAGACTCATGATGGGCGAAGTCGGGGTATGCAGCCTGTGACTGAGGAGGACAGTTCCCACAGACATGAAGGACCTTCTCAAACAGTATCTGACAGTAAACATGAACAGCAGACAGGAAGTCCAGCCCACTCCCCCCTACACTCAGCACCAGCTATCCGACAAAGGAGGCGAGAATCTGAACCTGCTGGTCCTCAGAGACAGGTAAGATCCTTACTCTGGTCTGTATCTCATTGCCTAGCGTAGCAAAATCATCATCTTGGGAAGCCTCAGCTATGCTGGAGAAATCTGTGGTTCCAAGCATGGATGCTCTTGTGAAACTTTCTGACAATACTTGCAAATGCTGTGAGCACCTCAGAGGTGCTCCCTGTAGATAGTAGTGTTGTCCACTACTCAGGGCACGCTGTTGTCAAGATACTTTAGCAATTTTGGCACAGATACAAGAGGTGAGCACATTTCTGGTTGTGGGTATCTTTAATAAGTCCTCTTATTACTGTCCCTCTGTGATTTGTTAATAAGTGCATAGTTGTGTGGAGGTGTTACTAGCATGTCTCCTCACAGTTTCTCAGCAGCAGCAGCAGCAGCAATACATTACAAGGAAATGCTGCCTAATGTAATCATACATCATGGGTAGGCCTGCAGCAATGCATAGCATAAAGTAACTCCCTGAAATTAAACTTTCTTTTGAATACCTAGTAAAATCTCAGAGTAACCAGCACATATACACCTCATTAACCTTACTTCAGTGATCAGCACGATTGTTATCAGGCATTTAACTCACAGTACTGTGTTTTTTTCCAAACAGTTGTAGAGGGCTTCATTCTTTCGGTTTTGCTTTTTTTTTTTCCTGTGGTCCTCTGAAGCCATAAAGAAGTTCAGTTTTTAGTAAAAGGTAATATCTTTTATTCGATTACCTGGAGAAACGTGGTATGCTGTCAGCTCATAGTACCTGTGTCGTATCCAGTCTTCATTTCTCAGACATCCAGAAGGAGGCTGTCCCAATACTGTAGTGTTAATTGCAAAGAAAAACAATAAAATTGCTCTCCCAAGAGCTAAAATTTGTATGCTAGTGAAGATCTATCATGCACATGCAATCCATAAGTGAAGGAAACAACAGACAAGTCTCGGATTGTGTCGCAGAAATACCCTCCCATGATAGGTGCCTTTGCAGTCTTGTTTGCCTCTGGAAGATGGTAGCTCCATCTTCCATTCCTTCTTGGCCTCGGTCTCTAAGGGAGTGTTCACAGGACTGGATCCTTCTGGACAGGCCCTGCCCAGATTCTGTTCTTCTCTGGATCCCAGAGAGTAATTAAAACAAAAAAGGTGGAGGTGTTTGCTGTAAAAAGCCAATATGTGGAATGGCCTAGATGTCTAGAGATTGCATAGGCAGGACCAGCAAAGTTGAAAGAGTCTCTGTGTGAATTTGTTCTGTACCCTTATTAAGCTGATCAGTGCAAGATGCTCATAATGCGAAGAGTGTGGCACAAACCAGCTGGTAAGAACCAGCAGGGACGCTTCACTGGCATATTTTACATAGCTAAAAAAGGCTGAAGCAAGCATAGTAAGTGCTGTGTGAAATGACTGAGGGAGTTTTGTATGATGCAGTATGAAGGCTGCTTAGCACAGCACAGTGATGCTTTAAAAAAGGTCACCCTAGCAGGCAAAAAAAAGAAAATTCACTTCCTTTCATTAAATAAAGGTAATGTGGTTGTGGGTGGTCACTTAATGTATCAGACACCCTTGGTTCTCCAGCAGTCTGTGCATTTCTTTGTTCTTCAGTTCTGAAATACTCCCTGGCTACTACCGAGCCTAGCTTTTTATGTAGCTGGACCAACACTGGACTTGTTTGAGTGTCTGGGCTTTACTTATGCTTCCTTTGATGTCTGGATCCTTCAGTTGCCTCTACATAGACAGCTTCTAATTTACTCATGTTTTTCAATTTCATCACAAAACCAACAGCTCATTCTCTAAGGAAAAATAACTTGGTGCATAAGGGAAAGAAGGAGCCTCTTCTTCGGTACTGCAAAGCTGGAGGCACAGATGATGAGAGCTGTAAACGGTTGCCCAAGGGTTTTGCTTATGAAAATACTGAGGGCCTCTCTGTCAGTGTTCCCTGCAGCTCGGGCTTGGGCTTCTTATAGATTTGTATGAGACTTTGATTTGATAGTGTATTCCTGATTTAATGCTTTCTTCTGTTCCTCCGGTATGTACCATTACTGGCAAAAAGACAGTAACCTCTTGGTTATCACAGAAGCATAGGATAATTGGCATTGAAGCGGGCCTCTGTGGACCATCCAGTCCCCATCTGCTGCTCCAGGACAGGTCAACTGGAGCAGGTTGCTCAGGACTGTGTCCAGTCCAGAATATCTGTGGATGGGGGCATCACAGCCTCTCAGGGCAATATGTTCCTGTGTTAAGGTCTCCATATTGGTTTAAAAAAAAAAAAAAAGAAAAGTCAAAACCTCTTTTTCTTATATTTAAACTGAATTTTCTGTATTTCAGTTTCTGTCCATTTCCTCTTGTCCTTTCACTGGACATCACTAAGGAGAGTATGTCTCCATCTTCTTTCTCCTATCAGATATTTACATACATTGGTAAGATCCTCCCTGAGCCTTATCTTCTCCAGGCTAAAAAGCCTCAGCTCTCTCCATTTCTTTGCTCCAATGAGGGATGCTCCAGCCCCTTCATCATTCGCTGGACTATCTTGAGTAGTAATAATAGCTCCATGTCTCTGTCATACTGGGAAGCTCTGAATTGGACCTAGTGTTCTAGGTGTGGCCCCACCAGCACTGAGAAGAGGGCAACAGTCATCACCATCCACCTGCTGGGAAGATTCCTAATGCAGCCTAGGAGGCAGTTAGCCTTTTCTGCAGCAAGAGCACATTGATGGCTCACGTTCAACTTAGCGTCCACCAGGACCTCCAGGTACTTCTCTACCAAACTGCTATCAGCTGAAGGTGCAGTCTGTCCAATCATCTAGGTCACTGATGAAGTGTCCCTATTATCACCCCCTGGGCTACATCCCTAGTGACTGTAAGTTCAGGCAGTTTTCAGTCCAGCTCAGTGTCCCCTTATCTTGCCTATACTTCATTTTGTCTATGAGGATGTTTTGGAGACAATGTCAAAACCCTTGCTGAAGTTGAGATAAGCAACCTTCCCTTTTCTCTCCTCTACCAGTGAGACAGTGATCTCATCACAGGAATCTATCAGGTTCATGAGGAAGGGTTCAGCCTTCGTATATCTGTGCTGATGTCTCCCACTTACCTTCTTCTTAATGTATGTGAAAATAGCTTCCAGGAGGACTTGCTCCATGACCTTTCCAAGCTGATCAGTGTGTAGTTTCCCAAGTTGTCCTCATCTGCAGCTCAAATGTTTGTTCAAGTGTTTGAATCTGTTATAAGAAATACTGCAAGTATGAGGGAAGGTGGTGTCCTTATGAAACCGTGGTGTGCGAGGGAGCACAATATGAATGAATGATGCTGTGGGCAAAATGAAGTATAGAAAAGGCTTTTAGAAGCCTGGGAGAATTTCTGGCTCAGGAGATATGTATTTAAGAGGTGTGTGGATGTAGCACTAAGGGATGTGGTGTAGTGATGGGACTCGGTAGATCAGATTAGTGATTGGACTTGATATGGAAAGTGTTTCCCAACCTAGATGATTCTGTAATTCTCTATTCTCATATATTAGATATCTTCTATTTTCAAATGATAACGAGACAACTACAACAGAGCATAGACTCAGGGGAAGCCCTGGTACAGAAGTAGAGCAGGATTGTCATGAAACCGTATCCAGTTCAAGCCCTTCTGTCTGTGTACCACTTAGTGAAGCACTGAGCATACAGCAAGCTATTTAACAGAGCGTTTTGGTTTATTAATATATGAATTGTAATAACTTAGTAACAGATCTAGACTTATGTCTGCACACTAACATGCAGATGAAGCTGTAGAAATAGCTAAAAATGTGTAACAAGATCTTGAAGTAGCACTTCTGTTTACACATTAATTCTGGTGCAGGATTTCTGTTACTTTTGAAAGGCGTTTATACCCACACTTAGCAACATCATTTAAAGATTGCTCAAGTTCTTAAATATGCCGACTAAATTCACCCGTACTGGACAAAGATGGCAAATTACTTCTGCCTTCTGCGTTGGGAAGAAATGCAGACATTCACGCATTTGTAAGTTTTAGCCATTGCTTCTGTCTATAGGTCTGCACAGATGAGTATTTCTTGACTCTGAATGTCCTTTGCTGCTAGAGCAACTGGTGTTCTACAAAACGTTTTGAGACTTGTCTGCCTAAAACATTCCTGCCTAAGTGATGTTTTAGCTAAGAAATAGAAAAATGTGAAGCAATACTGGGAGATGGAATTAGCTTTTTACCTATTCTTGGATATATTCTGCAGAGTTCACAGGGTACTTTGCTTACACTGTGTCTTGCAGTCTCATCTCCTGGAGCCAGGAGTTTATCCTCTCAATGTAAGGTCCACTGATGTATTTCCTCACCGACTTAGCTGTGTTGTTAGAATCATTCTTTATAAAATCCTGCTTGGTATACTATGTTAGGTCTCTTCTGCAGCCAACCTTCTACAGCCAGGAGAATAGCACAGATGGACTTACTTAAAGTTGTCTGTGTCTTGACCCTAAGAAGTCAGCGGTTGTGAAACTTAGAAACTCTTCTCAGTCGTATTCCACCCTTGGTATCTTTGCTGAGCGATCTCACAAGTGTGCTCAGCATGAAGACTTACGTTGGCAATAACGTGGGTAAGACAGGAGGCAGCGAGAACACATTGGGCTGCCTGGGCCGGCTTCACCTGGGAGCCCAACTTTATCTATTGTCACTGACTTCATTCTGTAAAAACCTGTGCTGTAGCTCTCACTGAGCCAAGAAAATACTCTGTTCTGGTATTGAGTGCAGCGCCCTCATGCTCTTGAACCTCATCATCACCTTGTTTGAGGGATGCTGTAATTGTGATGTTGCCTGGTGTCCCTGGGAACAGCCTGTCCTTGCTGGTGACATACTGCTGCTTTCCTTCATTGATTTGAGGTCATGGCAATTATTCTTCAGAAAGGGGCGCTGAGACGTGGGAGAGGGCTGTCTCACAAAGCAGGGATCTAGCATGTGAGGTGACCTATACTGCCTTTATGAATCGTGTATTATAGTGTCCTGGGTTGCCCCTGGGTCTGTTGCCTGAAGTTGCATTTGATTTGCACTGGGGACTGAAAGCTGAGCAGGAGGTTTTCTGGATTACATTTTGAGCTCTTTGACCACGGACCCTGGAGCAGTGATGAGGGAAATCCTTAGAACTCCCAGAGTACAGGAGACAGCAGAAGGAGATGACAGAAACTACCACCTCGCTGGCTCTGAGACAAAGAGCTGGGTTGAAAGAGCCGAGTGACGAGCTGAAGCAGAACAGCAGGCTGTCAGATTCACAACACTGAGCAGAAGAGGTAGAAGGGAAGAAAGCCAAGGGAAGAAAGCAGCAGGGAAATTATGTATGAATAGGTGCTGTGCGTCTTGCTTTCCTTTTCATTCTACAGCAACATCTGTGGGCTACTCTGTGGGACCATTTCTCAGTAGTGAGCAATGGGCATTTGCAGAAAATTGCTAATTACATTTAATGTATTCTTCTAAATCTGTTGAGCTCTGTCAACACCACGTTTCTCTGGGACTTCGCATGAGAGGTGTCACACTGCTCCTGTCCAAACAGAACAGGATAGGGCTGATGGAGGGTGGTCCAGCCTGACTGCTGCCAAGGGCAAAGAGATGAAGAGGGGCAGCACCTCCAACTTTGACTGTGTAATTCAAGCATTAGGACATCCATTAATGTAAGTGGCATGTCTGTAACCTCAGCTTCTGCCAGGAGGCAGCAATACCTGAGTTTGCTTGGTGGTGAGGTGTTGAAATTTACCCCTTTGCAGCCTGGGCAAGGTCCTTGGTTCTGTGCTGCAAAGGAAGTCCATCAAGATAGTTGGAGCGATCCTTTTTTTAGCTGAGAAGGCATTACCGTGTTGGTATGATACGTACAGTGAAAATCATACTATATGCTTAGCGTGGAGCAAATAATAATTCTAAGAATTCCGTGTACTTATTTGTGCAGCCTACAAACGATATACCCAGGACTGAATTTGTATGCCATCTACGCAAAGAAGAGATGATTGTCCTTTTCCGAAACTAGAGTTGCTGTCTAGAATTTGTCTCAGTGACAGCATTATACATTATTATTATCTGAGAGTCTGATCTGTGCAGTGACGTGCAGTACATTTAGGACTGTGAATAATTGCTTTTCACATTTAATGCCCACCACAAGCTGAGTAGTTTTCAGATTCTTACGAAGATAAGGTATCTTGCTCGAAATGCTGCAAAGATATTAAAAGTGATAGAAGAGATATGAGACTGGATGGAGTTCAGTTCTTCTCCTCATATGATTTGCAAAGGCAACATCTCTAGTCAGCTTAGGAGTATAGTGTTGGCTTATGAAAATAAAATACTGCCTTTTCACATTTCCCAATTATACTCTGAAACCTGCAGAGATTTCTTGGAAATAAGTGCAGTATGAGGAAGGGGATGAATTGGAAAGGAAACGTAATTCCAGGAAAAATGGTCGGTCTGGGAAATGTAGGTTTGGAAACCCCTGTGGAAGCACTAATTTCATTGCACAGGTAGAAAGGAGAGAAAGAGCTTAGCATTTTCAGGGTGAAGAGTCTGAAATCACTCCCATACTGCCTCTCTCTTCTATTCGGTGCTTAAGAGGGAAGGTAGGGACCGCGATCTCATCGTGACGCAAACTCAGACGCTGCCCTCTGTGAGTATACTTTCCTCCCTCCCCTGGCCATCCCAGGATCACAGAAGCAGAAAAGGGACCTAAGAGTACATCTTCTCCTCATCCTCTCCTGTGGCTCTGTGTTTTGAGTTTCTTGCCGAACGATAATTACACGCTGCCTTGCCTTTCCAGCTGCTGCCTCTGCTTACCAAAACTGGAAGCATTAACGCTCCCCCTGCAGGCACTGAGCAGAAGGCAGGAATGTCAGCGTGAGAAAAGGGAACTCCACTAACAGCCTTCAGAGCAGCCTTTGCAAATCCCTGGAGTGAGTTTTAATAAGATACACTGAAGGAGTCCTTGAGAATCCCTCACTATTAAATACATATAATTATTTGAGCACCGGGCGTTTCACCTTTTCACTCACACACATGGTTTCCAAGAGTGTTCAGAGTTTGCCTGTTGTCTATATGCAGGATGTATGAGTAGCCTAATGACGTGTCAAATAAGTGATGCCAGAGAGGTGTGGGGCATGTGGCCTGAAGAGACATTTCCCAGTAGCCAGAGGAGGGGACAGATACAGCAGGCCTGACACTGCTGATGTTGCTCGCGGTCGCATGTGGCTGGGGAGAGCATGCCAGGCCCCCGTAATTGCAGGCTCCCATGGTGCTCATAGGACCCCTAGGAATTTGTAGGCTCAGAGCAGTAAGTTAGCCCAATGTAGAGCAAAAGCATTTTTCGTCCGCCAGCGAAGATATCTGCAGCATGCGCATCACAAACCAGGGGCGAGTCAAGTCTTTGCCTGACACCTTTTCCTCCACTCTTCTTGGTCTTTTT
>JANHGO010001544.1:0-82431 GCA_024606505.1 Aquila spilogaster
CCCACCCCCTCCCAGCCCCCCACATGAGCCGCGAGTCCGTGGCTGCGTGCCCGCCGGGGGCAGAGGTTCCCCGGGGAGCACGGCGCTCGGGCTTTGTTTCGCTCGCCAGCACTGATGAGGAGGATGACAGCTAGATGCGTCGATCGCCGGCTGCTTTGCGCCGAGCCGCGCTGCACGGCATCCCAGGGGGCAGGCGGAGGGCGGGGGAGATGCTGTCGAATTGCTTGAGACAATTAAAAAAAAAAAAAAATCGGGGGAGGGGGCAGGAATCCTTTGCAAAGCGTCGACATCGGCACCGCCGCCCCCGAGCATCCTTTTCCCCGAGGCCCGGCGGTGGGGGCTGCCCGGCTCCCGCCACCCGGTGCCGGCCGCGGCCCCGCGCTGACCCCGCCGCCCCGGGAGCCATCTTAGAGCCCCCGCGGCCGCCCCTCACGCAGGCACGGAGCGCCGGGGCCGGGCTCGCACACGTCGACGCACGTTCAAGGGCTCTCGCGTCGCTGCCGTTATCTCCGCTCCCACCGTCTGGAAAGGGAGGGCTGTACTCCCGTCTTCGACGAACGGCGGTCTCTGGGGAGTTATTTCCCTCTCCTGCCTGGGTACATCCGTTTCGCTTGCCAGCCCTGATTCCCTGCGCGTGGATTGTGCATCGTTCCTCCATGTTCTACCCACCCAGGCGTCTTCAAGTTTTAATTTCACTTAGGAGCTGCTCCTTCCTACAGGTGCATGTAGGAGTCGGCTCTGCTGCTCCGGTCGGGAGCAGAGATCTGTGTGAGGAGGTGGCGTTGTGCCTTCCTTGCTGCCACCTAAATAGAAAGAGCTCAAAACGTTGTTTAGAAGGTACGATTTACGTAGTGAAACCTCGTGAAGAAGCAGAAAGAAGCATTCCTTTACAGTGGTTTCACGGGTGTAGCTCCACCGTATCAACATTTTTAGCACCACGCAGTATGGGATTTTCAATTGTGGGAGGCATCCCTGCGTTCTGCTGTGAGAATGCAGAACGAGGTGAGATTCAAGTTGCGTACAGGATTTCTTTTAATCTTTTTGTTTGTTTGGGAAGGTGGCGTTGGTTGTTTCCCACTGAAAAATGCTCAGGAATTGTAAATGTCTGTTTTTCTGCTGAACGCTGAGGTACTGCAGCAGAGTTGGTCATTAGGAGGAGGTGTGCTTCACTGGATAAACATGGTGACAGGAAAGCTGCCATCGAGACTGTAAGAAATGTAGTGAGTGGAAGACCCGAAAGGCAAAGTGTTGGTGAAGCACTTGTCTTGACACTTAGATTCGACTTGAAGTTATAATGCTGATTCCTGAGCCTTTTTGGCTACTGTTCAATCACATATATACATATGTATATATGTTCAGTTACGTGTACATATATTTATTTGCCTACAGTCATATATATATACTGCAGAGCATGAGTGTACGCACATATATAGGCATCACACCATCGAGAGGTCTTAAAATAATCTTTTCATCAAAAACACGGTGACACATTATGGCATAAAAAGTTATAAACAAGTTCTTTTTTTTTTTCCTTTTCTCTCACAGAGGCGAACTATGCAAGTAGCACCAGAATTCCTCTCCCTGGTGACGGACCAACTACTCAGTCCAACAGTTCAGCACCATCCAAGCAAACTGTTCTGTCTTGGCAAGCTGCAATTGATGCTGCTAGACAAGCAAAGGCTGCCCAAAATATGAGTGCGACCACAGCCCAGCCTGTAGGATCTCTGTCCCAAAGAAAACGCCAGCAATATGCCAAGAGCAAAAAACAGGGTAATACATCTAATAGCCGGCCACCCCGTGCCCTTTTCTGTTTATCCCTCAACAACCCAATAAGAAGAGCCTGCATTAGTCTAGTAGAATGGAAGTATCCTTTGATGCAGTTTCAGTTTATCTGTTTCTTGAGTTTTTTGGGTATATCAAGACTGTCTTGTAGCGTCTCTAATAGGTTCATAGCTAACACCTTACTCGACTTACCTGTGTGTGTGTAACTCTGATTAACATTAATGGTAGCTAGTTTTACATAAATGGCTTTTGATCAGTGTGATAACACAGAATGTGGTTTCACTGGAGTAAGTAACTCAAATCAGAGAAGAGCTTGTAGCTGTTCTTTTTTTTTTCTTAGGGGAGAAAGGGAACACATTCAGAATTTAACTTTCTGAATTTATAAGCTTGCATTATACTCCATCAAATCTCCATATTCTGTTCATTACGCTTCCAAATAAAGTCGAATGCTTAAGAGTGAATCTAGCAGTGCTTACTGGGAGATGACCTAAGATGTCAAACCCTTATCTTCTGTCTTGTGCTCAGACGTATTACTATTAGGGCAAATGGGCCAGATGTAGAAATCCATTTAAAAAATCATGTTTTCCAACTGCTGAAAGTGAGGTTTTCTTAGCTAAGCTAAGGATTCACTGTTGGTACGCACAGATGCCTGAACTATATTCATCTTTTCAACTTTTACAACAAGTACCATCAAATATTTGGAAGCGTGTACAGCTGTAGATAGGAGACCAGATACACCGGCTTCTCCTTGGGGTGGTGTGCATGCTGGGAAGGATTGCTTTATCTTTGTCTCAGCGGTTGTGATTTGGAAGTCTGTGGATTTCTTTGGAAGAAGTAATATCATGCAGATATGATATATTGTTTAACTCTCAAGAAAAAAGTTTGAAACAGAAGATAAAGGTTTGTTGAGGTACGAGGAGAAAAATGTTTGCCTGTTAGCCATGGCAACACTCCTGTAGCAGGAAATAGCTGTTCAAGAGAGTACATTACCAAAGTAAAGCTCATTTTCTTACTTTAAACAGAACACCCATCCTGGCGGTATGAAATGTTCCTCATTTATAGGGCTTGTTTTCTCAATTCTTTGAACATAATTAAAGATAGTGAAACAGATTCATTTTAAACTGGTTGAAGTCCAGCTAATTTCAGTAAATTGGCCTCTCCTTGGCTAAGGTCAGCTAAATTAAATTGCTGCGAATCTGAAGTGGAATAACTCAGGGCTGAGTTGGTCCCAGTAGCACTGTATCATAAAACAGGCTTGTAAGTCTTGCATTGATGGGGTTTGTTCATTTCAGTCTGGAGAATGCTGCATATTAAGATGGGTGCTCTTTTTTGTTGTTGTTGTTGTATAGAATGTACTAGTTGATATTCAGAGGCTTTTATGGACATAAACAACCCTGAAGGTGACAAACTTTGTGTTGCCAACAAACAAAATTTAAAAGAACTTAATGGGTATGTGGGCTTAATAGGTGTTTTCTTCGGAAAAAGTATATTGTAAACTGACAAAAATATTCTTTTGAGGAAACAGATTTTATTTGATACTATTCCCTCCATCTTTTATGGGAATTTTATGGACATATACCAAGAATTTGAGATAACAGGAAAAGATGGCAAAAATCATAGCTGAGGGTCAAAATATTTCCCTTCTGAACATCTACAAGTAATCTTCATCTGGGTAATGCCATCTTTTTTAGTTACGAGGAAATAATGCAATATTTTTCAGGGAAAGGCAAGTTGAGGATAAGCCGATGGATGAACTTTGTAGGTATGAATTTGAGGAAATATATATATATATATATATTTTAATTTTTACCTGAGGGAATTGTATCTCCAGGGTTCTACTCTTGTCATCCGGACGTAGTGTTAAAACTGTAGCTGTGCTTCACGTTACCCTGTGCGAAAGCCTCCCAGCCTGTAGGGCTGCCAAGCCAAGAATGGTATTCTGTTGGCCATTCTTCTCACCCGAGCTTTCATCTGTTCTGGCCAAAGCAAAACTGTTGAGGAGTTCCACTGTCAGAAACACGAAGAGTTCTCTGGCAGCAAGTTTTCTTGCTTTTGCAAAGAGAAGAGGACACTGAGACATTGTTGTGATGGAAGATGATATGATATAGTGATATAACCAATGGTGATTAGATGTTTGTCCCACTTAACAGTCTAAAGATTGCCTTAAAAGAAGAACTGTTTATGAATGTTGAAATGGAAAGGAGAACTAGGCTTAAAAGTTTGTAGATACTCAGAATCCATTAATTCCTTAACAGGATTTTCCAGACCATTTGACATATTTATACTACTGTCTATTTTTGCCAATTGTGTGGCCTTAGCTGTTTACATCCCATTCCCAGAAGATGATTCTAATTCAACTAATCATAATTTGGTAAGTACTCTTGAGTTTTTGTTTTATATTGGTCTTTAAGCTTTATCTTGATGGTCAAGATTGGCTGCTAGTGTTTAATGCTGTGTTAAGTATAATAATTTTATTTAAAAAATTGGTGTACAGTGGTACTTTTGAATAAAATGTAAGTTAGAATATGGAATTACTTTGTTTTATTTTCAGTTTTAAAATTATGTTTTCAGTGGCAAAATTCTTTGGAAGAGAATGTACCTTAACGTTATGCTCTGTGTGTGTGTATATATTTGTGTGGCATAAACACTTGTATTTGAATTCCTGTTGTTTTTGAGATGTCTGTTTCAATCCCTGTGAAGTTTTACTGCCTTTCCTAATATACTTGTCTAATCTATTTTCAATTTTTAATGCTGCTGTTCGGCTGTCTATGTTTTTAGCTGTTATTTTAGCTTTTACTAAAAGAGAATGGTGGAAAACTTTACAGCAAAGTGGTAAGAATATCAATGTGAATTCTAGAAGCACTTTCTGCTGTTATAAGTTGTTTTGAAAAGGGATGATAACACAATGGATACTTCATTTGTAGAGCTGTATTTCTTCAGCTGAAAATAGGATACCAGTGTTGAACTTGAAAATGTAACAGAAAATAATTTAGTTGCTAGTTTCCAGGTGTTACAGATACTATTACACTCCAGGGTGATTTGAAATAGGTTATAATGGTTTTGTTTATTCTAAACAGCATTTTGAAATAGTTAGCAGAGCTCTGTGGTCTTCTCAGTTCTGGAAATCTGTGATTTGTTTTTTGGAGTGGTGGTGGGAATGGGGAAGGATGCCAGATCAGTGAGCAGGTGATTTTGGATTGCTTTGGAAGGGAAATTTTAGGTTGATATGAGGTTTTCTATTTATGAAGATGTGCATTTTGTGGATATAAGTGTGTTTATTTTCCTAAAAGTAATTATTCTAGTCATACGACCCATCTTGTATACATTGTGTTCATCAGGATTAAGCAAATACGGACAACAAAAAATGCTCGTGGAAGGTAGAATAATTCAGGTCAATGTAAAGAACGCATCGTGCAGCTGTTTATCTTGCCAACCAGCAGTCTTTATTTCTTCAGTTTACTCTCCATGAGAAATTCAGGGCACAAGTCTCCATAGCTGTCAATCCACCAAGATGTCTGCTAATAACTACTTTCATAAAGCATTACGTGAAAACGGCAAAACAGCTACTTGTGTCAGAAGCTAATAATTTTGAAATAAATGTTTTTAGCATTTGTTTTGTTAGACTAGTATTTGACCTAATTCTACAGTGTGTTTAGAAAGAAATGGACGTTTTTGTACTTGATGTTTTTAATAACATGGATTGGTGGACATGTTGATCTGAACAAAAACATGGTATGCTTTTTTAGTAAGAGATCCTTGTTCCTTTTAAATAGAAAGAGGCTTGAACACCCCCAGTTATGGGGCTTGAACTGTACACCCTCAACCGTACATATAATTTGATAATTTTGCCATTTAAACTTGCAACTTGTATATACTGATGTTAATTATGAGTAATTTCACTAAGTTTGCTCAAGTACTGTCATGTGCTGGGGCAGACTCAACTCAGATAACGGAATGTATAGGTGCATCGCATCTACTTGATCTAATAACATAAACTTGTCTGGAATGGGCAGTATTGGCTTTCTTTGTAGCAAGGATTCTAAATCATAAATACGCAAACCATTGCGCTGTAACCTTCTCTGGGATTTTGCTGCCATTTTCTTTCTAGTTTAGCCCAACTTTCTTCATTAAACCCATAGTGAGGATTCAAGTATGATGTGAAGCAATACTGTATTTGAGCTGATTTAGAAATTGTCAGGCTTAATTGGGAACCTGTCTCAGCGTGTATTTCCTGATTCTTGTGCTGTACATATAAATGCATGTTTGAGGCAGAGAGGTGTCAGTTGTTATAATGCTGTTGAGTAATATTCTAATCTTTTCTGTTACTGATTTAAAAACTGCATAAAATCTTACAAATTGCTATTAAATTTATGAATATGGCAAGATTTTAGCCACTGACATACGGAGGTGTTTCTCTTCTATAAGCTCTATGTTGCCAGTTTGATCTCGCTTTAATTCAAACTCAAACATTGAGGGAAATAAGATACTTTCCTTATCTACCTTCCAGCCCAGGCTTGTGGTGTCATCAACCCCACAGTCTCATCTTCATCCTTTCCCTAGTCTGGATGCAGACATCCATTGACATTGTACAGATTTCAGTATTTGCATCATTACTGTCTTGTGGGGAGAGACTGGAGTGAAGAACAGGAGCACGGTCTGCTTCCAGTGCCTTCCCTTCCTCATTATGTAAACCCCAAAAGCTCAGCTTTATAAATTTTAGTTTGTGTGTGGGTATTACGTTCAGAGCTTGGTTCTCAGGCAGTGGGTATATCAATGTTGCTTCATTGAGTTGAATTGGTTGACTGTTATCTATGAGCCAGCTGAAGTGGCTTATATGTTTCTTAATTTGCAGTAAAACTCCAGAACCCCAGGCACATTCATGTTTCATTTTTATATTTAGAGGTGAACAAAGGTAAGACATGTATAGTCTGTGTTCAGCCATGGGAAGAGGGAGCAATGGTACAAGAGGGCAGAAAAGAGTGGAGCATATATAAGTGGGAACTAGAAACGGAACTTGTTCTGTTCTGCCTTTTGGCCATTCTCTGGAAGTACAGGGTGCACTACAACTTCTTTCTTGCACAGTAAACTCACAGTCTTCCTTATTTCCACTTAAGAATGGTATGTTAGTACTGGGTGGTACAAAACACTGCAGTTCAAACAAATCAGGAGTGCAGAGTTAAATTCAGAATGGACTGAGCTTGGCCATTAACTAGTGTTACAGACCTGTGTTCTGTGGGAAAGTTTATCCAGAAAGTGCCTTGACATGTTTTTGGTGTGTGCTGGGGGAAATAGGAGGAAGGGATCTTCTCTTCCTTGAGTGGAGCAGTTCTGTCATGCTTGTCTATTCTGCGCAGAACACAGTACAGTCTGATGAACTTCAAAAAGCTATTCAGCTTGATTCCAAATTCTGCTTAATTGTTTAGTCCTTAATCAGCTAGTATTTTCACAAGTGGGCAGAGTTCTTCTGAATCTGAAGGCAGATTTCTCCCGCATCAAGAGAGCAGGGTCAGTATATTCCCTGCTGAAATTCTCATAACCTCACCACTTCATTCAGGTTTTAATTTATTTTTTACATTTGCTTTCAGAAGTTTCAGGTGATCTGAACTTTCTCTTCTTGACTCAGCTGTTCTTTTGGCAGTGTTGCTTGAATTTGATAAGAAGCTGTTTTTGGACAGACAGTGTGTTTCCTGTATATATATATTTCTTCTATTTCTGCCTTTTCTGCTTTTTATCCACATCTGTGTTGTGTTATTTTCCCTCAAATCTTTTGTCTTCGTTAACTTCCCACTCATCACTTTTTCCTATCTTTTACTTTGCCCTCTGACTTCCCTCTGTGTTTACTCTTGTTTGTCCTCTCCTGTGCCATGCTTTGCTCTATCTCATTGTCCCACCTCAATTTTTCTTAACTGTGTCATCCTGCTGCACCGTATTCTGTTCTCTCTTCCTTCCTTGTGCTTAGCCTCCTACTTACTTTACCATTGGTTTGACTAGCACCCAGCTTCTTCACAGCATGCAGGCAGACTGGCATAATATGGTTCTGCATTTCTGTTGCGATCAAGACAGTTTTAGTTTTTCTTCTTGTAATAACTAAACACGAACAATAAGAAGGCATCCATGCTGAATCTAAGAAAACTTGACCCCTGAAATTTGAGTTGAGCCTGCTTTGGTTGTATTGCCTCTCTTGTGACCAGACTCCACAGGTTTTCACCGGTGAGGTTGTTCTGCTCAAGAGATTGAAAGCCCCCATTTTGGGGGATTTGCATTAATTACAGCAAATTGGCAAGTGCAAAGTCACAAGCACAAAGCTCTTGAGTCTGCTGATAATCTCAGACTCTGTGCCTGCAATAACAGGATTCTTCAGCTTTGCTTCTGACTATGATTGTCAATGGGAAACTCTCGCAGGGTGAGGTTCTGCATCCAGAAGTCTCCCATCTGTGCCTACAGAACCTGTGAGCTGGATACCTCATTTATTTCAAGTTTTCCCAGGGAGCTGTGACTGGGAGAGCCGTAATGAGGGATACTGCTACAGAAAGGTACTCCTTGTGTTTTCTTTCAGGCAAAGATGTTCTCTTTAAGTAGATTTAGGTGTTGCCCTGAACTGTTAGTTGTGCCTTCAATCTAGGTCACAGCAGCAGAGTACTCACCCACTTGAACTCCTGACTTAAGGTGTCGGGCTTCCTATCCTTATCTCATTAGCAATCCCATGACTCATTCAGTCCTATGGCCACGTGACTAATTAATCCACCCATTGAAAAGATTTTTGGATTTTACCTTGCACTTGGCTATGCTATACATAGCTTATCTGAAAACATTTTGTAGAATGGTATGGGTTTTAATCATATTTAATATCTCAGAGGAATCTAATTAAAAAATGGGAATTAGTTGAATTGCTAAATGTTCTGTGGTGTATTTTAATTAGGATTTCTCATATACATGCTGTATTTGCCATGTTTACTCTTCCAGCTGAGGGTGCTTTGGAGCCTGAGTCTCTTTCTGTGCATTGATTATTCTGACATCTATTTTTCTCATTAAAAAAAAAAAAATCAGGAAGCAACTGTTGAACAATAATAGCAGCCTGACTGAAAACTTTTCTTTTGTGTTGTAATGCACACCTCTTCAAAATAAAATGAAAGTTCTGGATTGCTAGCACATTGCATCTACTTTGTCTTGCAGCCAGCCCTTAGGTCTGCTCTCTGTCTACTATGGTAGTAGAGCTGGTTCTTGATAGTTTTTTTCTTTTGATAAGGAGAACTGCTATTTGTCAAGTCCATCTTTAGTGGTGAACAAAAGAGAAATTTTGCTTCTTCCTCTGGCTTAGGAAAAAGGGACATTCCTGGGAGAAAGATGTAAGCAAGATTTGACTTTCAATTTCCAACTGCTAGAAGGGTTGTTCGGGTCTGTGGTGGTTTGGGAATAACACAGACTTGTCTTTATTACTCTTTTATTCTTCTGTGCCCCAGTGTAACTGAAGACCTGACTACTTCAGCACAGATTAGAACAAGTCTTACAAGTTTTAGTTAATGACACTGGAAAAATAATTTCCCATCTTTAAATGCAGGAGATAGCTGTTGAGTTATCCAAACCAGGAGGTCCCACAAAAAGATGTACTTAATCATTGCTGTTTGAAAGAAAATGTTTTTGCTGCCTTCAAAGTTGCATGCTTGTTCCTATGGGGAATTCCTACTAAGGGCTTGTCTCTCCTTAAAAAGATTTGCTGGTAGTGCTTTGCTGGCAAAATGCCTGGGGAGATGCAGCATAGATCAGAAAGGATTGGAAGAGTTCTTTTTTCTTTTATAGCCAAAAGTCAGTCTCCCGAACCGAATAGTGCCACACTTTCAGAAGGTGGATTTGTTAGTTTAATTGTGCTGGGAAACGCTGTGGGGCTTTATTCCTTCTCCTTTTGCCTTTTCCGTCTGCTTAATAAAGGTATGTCTGTATAATTTTGAAGTGTAGGCTGCTCTCAGTAACATTGTGCCCTTCCAAATATACCGTATTTAGTTACTGTAACAGCTGAATGGTCAGTGGGAAAGCAGCTGGATCTGACATTAAAATTGTTGTCAGTTAAGTTTCAAGAGTTTAAGATGAGTGGGAGAAGTTGGTACTTTTTGTACTCTATTTCAATAGTTTGTATAAGTTGTTTCATAAGTGCTCTGAAATAAATATGAACAAACCAGTTTGCTTTGTCAATCATGTGAATTACTTGCTGATGTTGGAATAAATTAGTAAATGTAATGAAATTCTATTATATAGTTATATTCCTTGATGATAGCTCTTATGCTAAAGGAAACCCTGAAAATTACAATTCTGAAACTTGCTCAGAAAAGGAATACTCATGAATGCTCAGAAAAGTTGTGAATCTTTACATGATGCCATGTACCGGTGCCATGCCAGAAGTAGATCACCATAAATATTATTTATTTACTGCCACAAATATTATTTGCTTTACAAAACTTTAAAAAACAGAACAAACAACAAACAAGCTGTGCAGAGCAGAGATGTTAACCTGAACAACTTCTCACCAGAAGCATGTCATGCACTGGGACCTGCCCATGCAGGCCAGGCTGGACGGGGCTGTGAGCAACCAGGTCTGGTGGGAGGAGTCCCTGCCTGTAGTGAGGGGATGGGACTGGATGATCTTAAAGGTCCCTTCCAACCCAAACCACTCTGTGATTGTCTCTGTATTTTTGTCTGTGTGATGAATCTTGTGTCTTGAAGTATGACAGTCTGGATCCATGTTGGAAGTGTTGGTCACCATGTTGGAAACACCTTGTGTTTCATTTGAGCAGAAATGGAGAAGTTCTGGGTGCCTTTGAAAGCCAGTCTGTGCTTGCTTCAAAAGACTCATGTACCTTTTTGAGATCAACTAAAATGAATTTGCCAATCTGCTGAGGTTTAATAATGAACTATTTCAGTGATGGTTAATTGGATGTGTGATTTGATTTACTGTTTGATGCTGTTAAGCATCAAAACCTTTCACTTCTGCTGGGCCATCTGGAAGGACAGGACCATGAAATAAGGTTAAGTGAATTATAGAGATTGTAGGAGAATGTTAATTAGTGCATTTACTTTTCAATGCTAGTCTTTTTTGGTTATTGTGTAATTCTGTGCAATCAAATACTCATTTAATGAATTACAACTAAAATTCGCTCCCTCCTTCCTTTCAGCAAATGTTGAAGGCACGATCTTATCCTCACTTGTGTAAAACTGACTTAGTAGCACTGATTTTGTAGCTTAACGTTCATGTCTTTTCACACTTATTTTCATGAGGAAAAGTACTTTTGGAGTTCCGTTCTCCTTGAAGAGTGCTTTGACTGAACGGTGTGACTCTTATCAGAAATCTTGGTCCTTGCTTTTGGCATTTGAAGCTGAACTTTATTTAAAGACTTGAGATATATGCTCAAAACTAAACTATGAAAGTAACATTTTCAATGAAATCAACACAGCTGACCAGAGTACATTATTTGACTCTTCAGTGTTAGTAGTTGGTATCATTTATAATGATTCTATAGTAATTGATAATATAAAACTTTGAAACAATGAGCAGATTAAACAGACTGATTTCTTTGCAAGATTTGTTTACATAGCTATGAAACACCTTTTATGCTCTTAATGTTAAAAGGCATTATGCCATAATCTTTTCACTATTGCTGCCTGGCTGAAAGTTGAGCCAGTGTTCAACTTGACTGCAATTCACTGTTTTCATTGTAGTCACTATTCAAGTGAATAGAGAGCTGCTTACAGTTCTGAAGTCTTGTAGGGGTATAGTTTTTGACAATGTCATTGAAGGTCTGAATCCTGATATTTTAGCGTGGTAAATAATACATGATATTGTTGGTTGGGATTCCAGAAGGGGTGATGCTAGACAAAGAACTTGTAGAATACCGGTGTTAAATCTTTCCACCCTTTTTATTGTGTATTTTCTAAGACTATTTCTTGTCTTGACAGAGGATAGTAGTTCAGCCCAAAGATTAACCTGACAAGTTGTCTTAGTTGTGCCCTCTTTATACGTGATGCAAAACAGGTTGTGCTTTACAGCCTAAGTATATGATACTGTAATACCATTTTGTGCTTCAGTAAAAAATTTTGCAGATCAAGTGCCACAAAGGAGCAGACAGAGCCAGTTACGCTTATATGATGTAGGGACCAGAAAGCTGTAATGTAGGAACATAAAAAACAGTGTTCATTAATAAGGTTCAGTAGTTGAATGTTTATACTTTTTGTTTCTGGTTTGGCCTACAGTGGCTAGAGCTGCTCTCCAGCAGTGCAGCAGCCTCCAGCAAGACTGCATCTTATGCCACTCAGCTAATCAGGAAAATGCAATCCTTCCTAGGAAGTGAGTAGCAAATACCCCAAAGCTGTATTCTGTTTGTCCGAGTTTTGCTAGCGCGTTTTTCACTCTGATGGATTTATTAGTATACCTTATTTTTTTCCCCCAAATATTGATTCATACTCCTTTAAAACACATATGGATGAGGTGTGGCATAAGTTAATTTCTTCACTGTGGTTTGATATTGGAGTACTTATATACCTGTCATCACAAGACCTAATAGTTGTGAATTCAGGCAGCTTTTCTTTCAATTTATTTCTTGCTATATCAAAGAGAGAAGCTGAAAGAAAACAGCCTATGGGATTATTTATTTCTTGTATAGTTCTTTTAAATAAAGTCTCAATCCTTTGATGCCACTGACATAAGGAACAAAAAAGAAAAAAAACAATGAAAAGTACCTATAAAATAGTTCTTACTGCAGTTTGTGTTCTGAGGAACTGCTAGAAAAAAAAGATGAGTACTTTGAGATGTAAAGCCTCTGTGATGGATGTGCTCAGTGCAATGCAGCAAGCTATATCTCCTACAAAACAGTTTGTCTACGCCAGGGTAATAAGTTGAATGATAATTGGAGATTTTTAGATTTTGTCTTAATTATAATGAGACAGTGTCGAATTGAAATGCCTTAGAACATGGTTTCAGCAGAGGCCATGCTATTTTAGTGGCTTGTGATTTGGTTTTGCTTGCTGTCATGGATATTTTTGCATTACTCCATCTTAAGACAAAAAATGCCTGCCGTCTGTATTCCTAATTAAATATGAAGACATTTCCCTGAACTCTGAAACTCAGTGGATGCTTTGCAAGTGTAACGCTTCTGTAGCTGATTCAGATTGAGCATAGGTAGGCTGAGCACCCGCAGCCCGTCTGTCACCACTTGTGTTTTTGAGGCCCTTGTACTCTGTGGTAGAGACTATCAGCTGCTTCTCACAGCTGTGTTTTCCCTAAGCTCCGTATAGCTGTGAGGGTGTTCCTACGGGTGAAAGGTAGTTGGATCTAAGTTGTGGTGTAGCTAAGGCTGACCTCAAAGGATCTTCCTGTTAAGGAAGAAAAGCTAAAAAGAGGAAGAAAGCTCTTGAAGTCCCATGTTAGATGTATAACATATAACAGAGTTCTTTGAAACTTCAGAGGGAATGTGATTTCAATCAAATATAGCAGAAACATAGATATCAAAGTTTTCTCAACCCTCTGCCTCCCCCCCCCCCCTTTTTTTTTTAATAGCAGGAGAGGAATCAGTGTTCCCCCTTTTCCCAAAGGCAGGAGGTACATGTGTCACACCACAGCTAATCAGCCAATGCCAGAGGATAGGACAAGACTTCATTAATTTTCATGCTAACAGAGCTGCTTATCTCTAACAGGAATACTAAATTGTTCTGGCTAAGGAAATAAAATTGTTTGGAGCCGGAATGGGCAGGAAAGAGAAGGGGGTAAGAAATTCAGGAGTTAACTTTTTTTTTTGAAGTTTGCTCCCAACTTCCTGTGTGTCCTTTGACAGGCTATTTGTATTTCTTGTGTTTTAGTTTCCTGCTTAGAAGTTTCTTTCTACTCTGAAAGGACATCAAAAGGAAGAGTAAGTTTGAGTCTGTGAAATGTTCAGATACGGTGATGGGGTTTGTATAAAAACTAAAATGAGATCTGGGGAGTTCTCTTAAAAGCATTCCTTATGTTCTTCTTAATTGGAAACAACTTGGCTGACTTGATGGTGAGCATCAGAAACTCAACATTAGTTTTGTTGTCAGAGGCTGTATTTCAGGGTTGAACTTAGAATATTTTGGCAGCAAATTTTGGTGAAGAGAAAATGATTGGTGGCAGCAATATAGGAACAGAAGGAACCGCCACTGTTCCCATAGTGATACAGCAAAAGCAGTGACATTTAGGTAAACAGCAGTAGGAAAGGAAATTTGGGGGAGTTAATATTAGATGTCTCAGAAGATACAGCAAGCTTCCATTCGGTGTTTCATGTGTATCTAAAAATATTAATGTTAATCTTCAGGTTGTATTAGTAGCATAAGCACCCCAAGCTTTGGTGGGAAGTTCAGCGACTTCCTTGAACAAATGATCTATGAATGAAGCCGAGGCAGGCAGCATTCCATTCAGCAAAAGAAAGCAGGATATACTGAGTGATCACAAATGTGCTTATATGAACTGTCCAATTGGTGTGAATGATGCCACAGAAGGTGCCATGCTTTTCGCGTGGTCCTGATACATGTAAAAGAAGGGTATTTTCAGAAATCCTTGCAGCAATATTGCTATTGATCTAAATATTACATACATATTAGCCCCAAATAAGTTTGTTTGTTTTTTTTTAATTTATGTATGGAAGCTCAAACACAGGACTGTAGCATTCAGCTTCATTCAATAAGTACTAAGGCTGAGGCACTGGATGGTATTGCATGTACCTCTGCTTATTAGTCAGTACAAATTCTGGAATCGTGTACAGAATTCTGCATAAGGACCTAGCAAATAAAATGGAAGATCACTTTTTTTTTTTTTTTACATCAAATTGTATGAAATAAGAAGAGTACGGCATTAAGTATAGGATAGGAAACTAATTTCAGGTATAGGTGGAACAGGATTAATGAGATTTATGTATGTATATATTTTTGGTGGAAACTTTGAGTAAAGTTAGCACGTCAGCTAAATCATGGATTAGGCAAACTCTTTTCAATTAATATAAAGTGAGAAGAAAAAAACGAGTGCTGATTATTGGAATTAGTGACTGCATGGAGGCTTAGTGTAGGGATCTATCTTGTCGCTTTTGTCCATGCTTGTGAACAAGGGTGTTTTGGAAGGTATTGGAAGAAAAGAATTTGAAAAGACTAATGGAAAGAAGACTAACTTAAAGTGCACAAAGATGGTATATTTTAGTGTGGTATGACTCACCTCGTTTTAATAAACAATTGGAATGAGGTCAGTCTGTTCTTTGAACAAATATATGGTTTGTGTTACATTGCCTTGAATGTGCTTGTTCAGTTCCACTGAAAATCAAAAAGAAGGCAAAGATTTACAGCTTATTTTGAGGCACTGACTCTCGTGGGTGTTTGTTGAATAGAGGATATCCAGTGAATGATTATGTAACATGGATTATAAGCACACTAGACTTGTTTTCCTTGCCTTTAAACAAGTGCTGAAGAAACAAATTACGATTGAGTTAGTAGATAACCTTCCAGGAAATCGGTCACTACAAGTTAGTTAAAATAGACTTCTGGACTGAGGGTGCTGGAAGTATATAAAGAGATGGTTTAAAGCTTTGTGCTTAAGAGATTCTATACAATAGCTACTCTGTAGTGGTGGTAGAAGTGATAATCCTTTCAGTTGTCAGGAGCGCATCAACTTTCTTTATACAACACCTCTCAGTATAAATGTATTTCTAAAGAATATGGTGAAACATAAGGAAGATGCATTATTTTGTAGCTACATTGCTTTATGAACGTGTACTTTCAAAATATGTATTTTGCCTTTGAAGAAGTTATATTTAAGTCAAGGCGTTGATCTATAAAAATGGTTACTTGTGTCAGCCTCTTGTTTGCAAGACCCCATACAGCATGCTTTCTGGACAGTAAGATTCTGTTTTCAGGAATACTAGCTGAAACTCTGGCATTTAGTATTAAATAGCAATGTTATCATTCTTTCTGATGTGCAACTTTGTGAAATACTACTAAAAACATAAAATACCTCTCAATGTGCTTTTACAGATGTACAGAAGAGAGTTAACATTCCTACTCAAATGCTTCATCTGTAATAAAGAATAGATCTTATGATTAGTTGATTATTGTGATTTGAGGTCTTCGGCATACAGATTTATTTTTTATTTTCTAACTTTGTTTGTAAGTCAGGGAAAGGAATGAAGTTTGTGCCCAAGTGAATGCCAGGTGATAACTCGTGGGAAGGAGATAAAAGCTTGGTAATTTGTTGCAGAAACTCTATCAAGCATGCACATTGCTTAATGTGGAAGAAAAAAAAACAACCTTAAATACTTCAAATGGATGAAACTATTTAAAATATAACTATGGCCATTTTTTAGCACATCTATAAATTGTCAGTATTTTGTGTTAGACTCCTGTTTGTAGTGTTGCATTTCAAAGAGTTTGTGACAGAGAGATGGCTTGTCTATTAGCCAATACTCGCGAAACAGGTCCGTAGCAAGTACCTCCAGTACTCCAGTCAGTCCGTGTACTCAGGCTCTTTTCAATTTAGTTATTTACTCTTTTGACTTTTTCACTGTGTCAGAGAAAAAAAGCCGGGACTGGAGGCTCCATGTTGATATTTTCATGATAACAGTACAATTTTTGTCTTGGCAAGTAGTGGAAGCTCATCTGTTGTTCTGTGAGCTAATTTTTGAGGATGTGAGCTGATGAGTAACCTTAACAGCTGTCAGTGAACTTAAAATTTGGGGCGTTTCTTTGTAGTCATTGCTTGCACACTCATAGTTTGCATCATCAGAGTACAGTGCTGGTGCTTGCCCTTCATTTAATTATTAGTGAGGTCACTGAGAATCAAGACACTTCAGTTTCTGTGGGAGAAGGCACACGTGGGCTCGCATGTATCGAGAGGAGGCATTGCCTCATCTGATGAGTAGCATTCAGTGTACCAGTGTGCAATACAGGGTGACACTCAATGTATGAGACAACCCTGAAGCATTTGCTTTATATGTTATCATTTTTCTGGATGTGAAGGCAAAAGAGGGAACCTTTAGCACATGAGCCTGAGTTTTGCTATCCTTCCTACAAGCATACATCGCTATACTTCACAGAATCACAGAATTGTAGGGGTTGGAAGAGATCTCTAGAGATCATAAGTCCAAGCCCCTGCTAAAAAAGCAGGTTCCCTACAGCAGGTTGCACATGTCAGCATTCAGGCAGGTCATAAATATCTCCAGAGGAGACTCCACTACCTCTCTGGGCAGCCTGTCCCTGTGCTCTGTCACCCTGACAGTGAAGAAGTTCTTCCTTATGTTAGTACAGAACTTCCTGTGTTCCAGTTTGTGCCCATTACCCTTGTTCTACTGTTGCCCACCAGTAAAAAGAGTCTGTCCCCATTGACTTGGTTCCCACACTTTAGATGTTTATAAGCAGTGATGAGATCCCCTCTCATCCTTCTCTTCTCCAGACTGGAGTCTCAGGTGTCACAGCCTTTCCTCATATGGAAGTGCTCTAGGCCCTTAATGATCTTTGTCACCTTCTGCCAGATTCCTTCTAGGAGACCTCTGTCTTTTTTGAACTGGGGAGCCCAGGTCTCGACACTGAATTCCAGATGTGGCCTCACTGGGATGGAGTAGAGGGGGAAGATCACTTCCCTCATCCTTCTGGCCACGCTCCTTTTAATGCACCTCAAGGATCCCGTTGACCTTCTTGGCCACCAGGGCACACTGCTGGCTCATGGCCAACCTATTGTCCACCAGGACCCCCAGGTCCTTCCCCACAGAGCTCTTCTCCAGCTGGTTAACCCCTACCCTTTATTGAGGTGCAAGACTTTGCACTTGCTCTTGTTAAACCTCATCAGGTTCCTGCCTGCCCAACTCTCCAGTATGTTCAGATCTTGATGAATGGTAGCACAGTCTTCAGACGTGTCAGCGAATCTCCCAGCTTTGTATCATAGGCAAACTTTTCTGAGGGTGGGCTCTATCCCTTCATTCAGATTGCTGATGAAGATGTTGAATAAGTCCAGACCCAGCACCAACCCTAGGGAAGCACCACTAGTTACAGGCCTCCAACTAGTTTCTGTGTGACTGATCACAATCCTCTGAGCTCTGTTAGCCAGCAAGTTCTCAGTCCACTTCCATGTCCGCTTGCCTGTGCCATGCTTTCTAAGCTTCCTTACGAGGATGTTGTGTACCTTGACTTCAGCACCCTGTCTCTGCACAACATCTGCTGCTCTCCCCTCACCTACCCAGCTGGTGATGACATTATAGAATGCTACCAGGTTGGTCGAGCATCATTTGCCTCTTGGTGAATCCATACTGACTATTCCCGATAACCTTCTTCTCTTCCAATTGCTTGGTGATGACATTCAGAAAAAGTAGTTCCATCACTCTTCCAAGTATGGAGGTGAGGCTGACTGGCCTGTAGTTTCCCAGATCCTCCTGCTTGCCCTCTTTCAAGACTAGTGGGACACTGGCTGTCCTCCAGTGTTCAGGGACCTCTGCCATTCTTCAAGACCTTTGAAGGATGATAGAGAGAGGTTTGGTAATACCTTCTGCCAGCTCCCTCACCACTCATGGATGGATCCTATTGGGGCCCATGGATTGGTGTGTGTTACTTTTGGCTAAATGCTCTCTGATCAGGTCCCCCTTGACCAAGAGGAAGTCTTCCATTCCCTGGACACTCTTACCTCCAGGGTCTGGGATTCCTATGGGGTAGTCTTAGTAGTAAAGATTGAAGCAAAGAAGGTGTTCAGTATCTTCATTCTCAGTGTCTCATTACAAGGACATCCTCATTCTTTAGTGGACCATCATCCCTAGTCCTCCTTTTACTATTGATGTACTTAAAAAAGCCTTTCTTGTTGTCTTTGACCTCCTTTGCCAAATTTTATTCTAGGTGGACTTTACCTTCCTTGTTGCATCCTTGCAGGCTCTGACAATGTTCCTAAATTATTCTGAAGAGGACAGACCCTATTTCTGCATTTTATAGGCCTCCTTCTTCCCTTTGAGTTTATCCATGAGCTTCTTGCTCATCCATACTTATTAATGGTCTCTCCACAGTAGTTTAGCACAGTTTCAAGTTGGGAAATTCAATGAATTTTCTAGGACCAATTTAGAGTTCTATATAGAAAATGAAAAACTACTGAAAATAGTTTTTCCTCAGTTATCTTTCACAGATTTGATAGGTATAGGCCACAGACAACTACAGGTTTGTGGCTATAAGCTGAGAAATCTGTAGGTACTGCTGGTAATTAATAAGCAATTACTGCTTCAGTGCAAAATAGTAAAGGCTGTGATCTGCAGCAGGCTGAAGAATTCATTGACCTTTGAAAGTGTATAGACAAGTACGTGTTCAGGCAAAATTATGGAAAAGTCAGAGGAAAAATCTCAGTTGATGAGTGTCTGATAAATGTGCCTTCATGATGGAATATACTGTCATTAACTGTGTTAGGGAGGTAAAAACTGAGGAATGATGCCACAATTAGTAAGTTATGCATTACGTGTGTTTTAAGCTCTGTGAACATAATTGGAATCAGAGAAATTTTATTATAATTTTTCCTAATGCAATTTTTCTTTCCATACTGATATGTTTTTACAAATAGTAAGATATCAGTCATGAAAATAATGTTTCAAAGTAGGTTAATATCAGGGAATGGTTTCCCTCTATTTCAGCAGTAGCTTGGTTGAATACTGTATTTGCCATTAATGTATGGTGATGTTTTAATGATTACTTAGGAATTTGGTATTGCATCTATTCAAATGTGCCACATTTAAGGAAAAAAATGTCAGGCTCATATTTGCTAGCTGTGATTTTGCATAAGTGGTAACAAGCAGTAAAATGTGCACTACATGGCTTGCAGTGATCTTCACTGCTGGGAATAATGGAAAGAAAAAGCAAAGACATGCTTGGAAATTCTTTCTTTGGAGGGCTAAATCTGGCCTCTGTTCTGCTGTCCTAATTGTGCATAGTGTCTGTGGAGACCTTTTCAGCTTGGACAGACACAGATCTTCCAAAGGGCAGAATCAAATACTCCATTTTGTTTGTATTTTAACATACTGTGTATATAAAATCAGCCTAAAATAGAGCAATGTGTTTGTACTGAGCGTGACTTCTAGTTTGCATCTATGATTTTTATGTAAATCTGAAAAATGTTCATGCCTCTAAAAAGGACTCAAAGGTTATTTTTATTAATAATTTAAGAATTGCAGTTAGTTGGAGAAGTTAAATGTCAAGATTTTTCTTTCTGTTTGGATGTGCCCAAAAAATGAACTTGGTCATGCCGGAAGCAACTCTGCTTCTTTTTCCTTATTGTAGGGACAACACACTGCAACAGCCGTACTGGGTTACAGCATCAACCCCCAAACCTTAGCTCTAGCACTGATCAGTGAGGGGTGTTTGGGGAATGTAATAAATAGATGGTACTGCCTCCACAGTCTTCATCTCGTTAAGTTCTTGAGCAAGAATTAAGGTTTTTTGTATTTAATGGTTTCAACTTGGTAGGCATACAGTAAATAGCTCAACAGTTTCAAGTTATGTTTTCTTAAGAATTTTTGAGGGAAAATCATTTGGTTATGCTGCTTTCTTACTCATTTGTTACTTTTTTTTTCCTAAAGATGTTTCAGATGAGACAAATTTTCTGACATTGTACCCATAAAGGAAATGTCCATTATGAAGCAGTCTCCCACTCATCCCACTCCCTGGCAATCTTTTTAAAATCTTTTTCATTGTTTCTTATCAAAATACTTTTTATTCTCTCTTTTTTTTTTTTTTTTTTACTGTGATAGACACTTTTTAATTAATAAGTGAGTTACTTTCCTATGTACTGCCACTATCCTTCCTGCATCAGTGTCTGATTTTGTGCATTCTTTCTTGTGTAGTGGAAAATAGAGTAAGGAAAAATCATCTTGATCAAGTAGCAGCTTTATATTATATCTTTCTTCTGTATCACTGGTAAACAGAATACCCATATGGAATTTACTACAATGCTTAGAGCTGTCAGCCGTGACTTTTCAGCAGACTTCATGCTGCCACAATTTTCTCATTTTAAATGCATAATTTCACCATAGTACTACTGTAGCCAGCAAGTCCTGGACAAATTCCCTTTGGTTAAAAGAAAAAAAAAAATCACCTAACATCTATCAAAAATGTTCCCCTCTTTTAGTTTAAAGTCATTCCCCTTTACCCTATCATTATCAGATCATGTAAAAAGTCACTCCTCCTCCTGCTTATAAGCTCCCTTCAAGTACTGGAAGGCTGCAATGAGGTCTCCTCGGAGCATTCTCTTCTCCAAGGTAAGCAAGCCCAATTCCCTTAGCCTTTCTTTATAGGAGAGATGTTCCAGCATTTTGATCATCCTCATGGCCCTCCTCTGGACCCGTTTCAACACCTCTGCATCCTTCTCATGCTGGAGGCCCTAGGCCTGGATATAGTACTCTAGATGAGGCCTCATGGGTATAAGGCGACAGTCACCTTCCTTGCCCTAATGGCCACCCCTCTGTTGATGTAGCCCGGGATACTGTTGATGATTGTCCTTCTGGACACCTGAATCTTTGAATCAAAATAATGATATGATTTAAGAAATATTTCTTGCTTTATTTTCTTGTCCAACAAATTGGTCTAATTTGGCTTTTTTTTAATTACTGATCAGTGTATGGTTTTCTTTTCTTGAATGAAGACAGTGTTCTGTTTCCAAATTACCATACTGACATATACGTACTACAAGCCCAATAGTGTATTGTCAGTCTAAAAAGATGCTGAAAGAAAGTGATGATTCCTGCTGAAGGTGGAATGAGGGAGACACAAGTGGACTGAAAATGGTCAGTAGTAGGCAGCAGCTGTTAAAAGTGTTCTGTTGTTTTCAACATTAATTGATGAATGCTAAATTAGTTAATTAGTCAGTATGGAGATGTCTCTTTGCTCCCTGAAAACAGACTCTTATAGAAGAATTGAAGTCTTGTAGGGCAGTGCTCCAGCTGTGATTCACAAACCTGTCTTTCTGCTAGTCCTGAAGGTGAGATGCTGGCAATCCTGCCACTTCCTTGTTTTCCACTGAGAATGACTGAAGCCTCTGTCTGAGGCAAGATTGATAGAATCTTCCTAATAATTCATGGAATGAGCCTTGAAATCCTGTTCGGAGATACTTTTCATGACTGGTGCTAAATTTGCTACTAGAGACACTGTTCAGGAAGGCAGAATGGGAATGCTTCTAGGTAGCAAACTTCGTTATCTGGTCCCTTGTTTGGCCTGCAGACCAAATATTGTTTGTCGTCAGCATTGCTGTGGTTCTAAACAAATGCCTGGCCAAGACGTGAGAAGATGTATTGCCCTTTTAGTGAGTATGTACTATTCTTTTCTCAGCTTGTCAAGCAGTTGGTGTTACCTATTGTGTATCCTGCCCTTCATTAAGCAAGGCAGTAAGGAGGAGTGGACTGCACATTTGTTTTTCCAGAGGTTTCTTTGTTATGCAGAATCTTTGTATGATCTGAGTGAGAAGGGTAGCTACAACAAAGCAGAATTGCTGAATAACGAAGAAGCAATGCAGCAATCCCAGGGAACGTGCTTCATTTATAAAATTGCTAACTTCAAAGTCTTTCAAGCTCAAGAAGTTAAATCGGGGATTTTGTTTGGCATTTGGTGTGCGGGCCTCATGCCTGTGTCTCTACTGCCTTCGCTGACAAAATTATGCCTACATCTCCCTTTCTCTGTCACTTTTTTTCTTCCTTTTTTTTTGTTTTTCCCTTTTCAAGGGTTTGATCAATGGGACACATTTTTAGAAATCGTTTGAAATTTACCTGGATTATGGCATCAGTTTGGAAAGTTTCCACAATAAAGTAAACATTTTCCACTTATATAGAGATGTTGCATTGTAATTTCATTGCAATCTGGGTTAAATGATACATTTTTGCACCTCATCAGAATAAAAAATGAAGATAAGCTGGGTAAACAAACTCAGAAAAGTATCTTCATTTTTTCCTATCATTAAAGAAAAATTCCTAGCACTTCTATATTTCTTTTTTTGCCTGGAGCATCTCTGGCTGTTGGAGATAAAATAAATGGATCTTATTTTATGTTCGATGGTTTGTAACTCAAGAAAGCCCTCAGTGGATAAGATCCTTAGAACTACTGCTTTGGAAGTCTGCCACTTTTATTCAGGAAGTGGTTACCAATGAGACTGGTACTTTTTCAGTAGAATATCTGTACGCATACATAACTATATGTGTATTCTATAAGTTTCTATGAAAATATACAAATGGTACCATATCAGTCCAGAATGATTCCTCTAGAAGGCAGAGCAGTGCATTTTTTTTGATGCAGCTAGATAAGTCAAAATGGTGTTGTGCTGTTCTAATTTCTATTCAGACTGGTAGCCCTCCTGGTAGAATAGTTAGATTTCCTTTCCCACCACTTCTCATCCTTTTCTATTGCCTTAATTGTTGAACTTAGCTCAAATCTGTTGGGAAATAGTTCTATCTCCTTGAAAAGGTCTCATTTTAGCAGCTGTTGCTGAAGTATTTAGTAATCAGTACAGTAGTGATAAAAATGTTACAGAAATTTCTTTTTCCATTAAGAAGTCTTTGGATCAATGATAACAGCTTTTATGATTTGTTAAAGGAGACCTTGGCTCTAGGTGGTACAGATTAGTAAGGCAGGAGCCATCTCAGAAGCAGCTACATTCCTTGCCTAAGGCCTGCATATTCAGTGAGCAATCTTGCTTATTATTTCTTTCGACTGTGCCTTGTGCCTTTGACTGTAAATTTACGTCTTGTAGGAAACTGGACCAGGAATCAGTGAGTTAACTGGGTCTGTTTTGTATACCCATATTATTTCATTACAGGACATTGATAATTTTGGCATGGCACAGTTGAAAATAAAATTTGTGTATGGGATGCCCACAAATTTCAGTTATCCTTGCAGCACACAGGGTTGGGATGTTAAGGAAAACCCCCATGCTGTTCTGCTTATAGCATGTGGGAGCAGCTGCTTGCTGTCTTACCACCCTTCTGGAATGGCCACAGATGTGCTGGGAATGAGATGGGGAACTGGGAGCCTGATGATGAATTTATCAGCACTATATTCTGTCCTCATAATGTGGGGACAAAGCAAAGCTGGATTCAGGTGCTAAATGGTGTTGTTATGTTCCTGCTGGCAGCAGTATATACTGTTAAGGATCTCTCATTCTCTCCATCAGAAGTTACAAAGCTACTTGAAAAAAGGGAAATATAGAGTGCATGCATTTTCTTCCACTCTTTGTAAATTAGTGCTTTATAGTACTTGTGTATTTGTATTTTGTGTTTTTGTGTTTTCCCTCAAAATGCAGCTTAGTTCATCTTCTGATGTTGTTACCATATTTTTTTTTCAGCACAACTTGCTATTTAAAAGAAATGAGACAATTATTTTGTGCTGAAAGTTGATGCCTGTGAAAGTTGTGTTTTTAAAAAGAACATTTTCATTTGGCTCATCAGTCAGTTGTAACTTTCATTTTTATCTTCCGAGGTAGATAATAGCTGAGAGAGAAGTGCTCTGGGTTACTTTCATTGCTGATAAATACTTCAGAGATCATTACAGAGAAGTCTTTTTCATGCTGAGGAGAATTCCTGCTTTGTAGTCTGTCCTTTCATGAAAATATAGACAGTTCTGTGTGTCTCGTTAGCATTAAAGTTATCTGTTACAAATCTGCCAGCTACCTCTAGAAGAATAAGCCTGCAGTTTTCAAGTGTTTTTCTCAGCTGTCATAATTTTTTTTGTTATTATTCCGCATCAGCATCTTGCGTGCTGTACCTTACATAGCGAGCTTGTAACTCTAGCTCTGTGCCCTATTCCAATTTTGGTTTGGGGGCAGGGGGAAGGAAGAAACAACAAATTCCTTACTGGACCATTTGAATGGAACTGGTGTCAGGGTCATATCCAGTAAGAAATGTAGTGGATATAGAATTCAGTTATGTGAAATTACGGTATAGAAGTTTTTTGTTTTGGGCTAGAACTTTTTTGTAATTTTGTCTGTGTCAAAACTTTGGGCTGTACGTGGATTTTCTAGATGGCTTGTAAACAAATGTCAAGTTTCTATAGTCAGGTGCCTCTTTTGCAGTGTCAAAACCTATTAAATGTAAGCATCTTAACCTACACGACTTGACATGTAACCAGTGATTCTGTCTTTGGATCTCCTTTAAAATGAGAATCTTTTTGATAATTCTACATTTAACTGACATTAGCATTAGTTTCCTTGTTTCATCTATTTCTTTATGGGAAGTTCAGGTTGGATATTAGGAAAATTTTCTTCTCTGAAAGAATGGTCAGACACTGGTACAGGCTGTCTAGGGAGGTGGTGGAGTCACCAGCCCTGGAGGTGCTTGAGAAACGTGTAGGTGTGGCACTGAAGGACAAAGTGTAGTAGGCATTATTGGTAGTAGGTGGACGGTTGGACTACATGATCTTAGAGTTCCTTTCCAGCCTTAATGATTGCATGATTCACTTCAAAGAAGGGAAAAAAAAGCCACAACCAGATCTGCAAGGAATAATAGAAACCATATAGAGAAAGTCTGGATGCTATAGTCAGTTCTGCAGACTGAGCCTTCTTTACTGTAGCACTAATTTTTCTTCTTTAAATGTAAGACTCTAGCATATCTGAAATCAAACTGATGTTGAACATGCTTTAATGTCTCTTGAAAATCCCAGAATTTATTCTTTTTATGATTTTTTTGTGTAGTTTATTCATTGTGAGATTTCAAGTAAAAATGAACTGAGAATTATAAGATTGAATGGCTCAAAACGGCAAAAAAAGTCATGACACTAAATAGAATCTTTAAAAAATATCACTTTTGTTCAGTATGGTTGATGCCTATTGAAATAATTGGTTCATTTCTCTATCTTCTCTTAAGCTTCAGCTTCCGTTTAGTCTTCTTGGTATCTTCAATAGGCAGTGAAATTTAGGAGCGAGAGCTTGTGAAGTTATTTCCTGTTCAATCATTGTGAGACTTCAGCAAAACCCTTGAGTTCTCTAAGCCAAATTCTTAGCAAATTCTGCCCTGATTCCTGAATATTTGATCTTTGTGCTAGTTTTCCAGCTTAACCTGCTGATTTCAATGATTGCTTCAGTAACCATTCATAGTATAATTTAGGGGATCCTAATCTGGCTAGAGATATCAAAAGCTAATTAAAAATTACTGCCTTGAAGATACAATTTATTCATTTTCTGTATTGCTCTGTACTGGACTCCATTTAAAAAAGAGTTAAATCAACAAATATTTAAATTCTTCCCTGACATTGATTATTGTTCTTTAATCTTATTTCCTTGCTTATTTTGTTTGTCTTCTCATTTCTTTTTCTTATACTCTTCGTTTCTGTTTTCACTTTTTAATTGTGTGTGTTGAATCAAAGTAATAATAATAAAAAGAATGCATTTGGTAGGAACCAGACTGGATTTTTGGAGTCTATTGTGCATACTCGTGAACTCTGAAAATGTTTTTCATCCTGAGCAGTGACTGATCTACGCAGAGCATGCGTAAGGAAAAAAATGCCTTGTATCACTATGTGTGTAGAAGACATTGCCTGTTTCTTTGCTTTACATTATCCTGAAGGAAAGTTCTTAGTACAGCCCACCAGCATTTCCTGCCTGACACTTGGTGGATTGTCTGATATTTCGTTTTATTTCAAGTTCCTGGTTTCCCATTTTGATGTCCGCAAGCCTAAATATTCCCAGCTCAATTCAATTGCTGTTTTTTGTTTTGTTTTGTTTTGTTTTTTTGAAGTGAGGAGCGAGATGGAAGGAAGGAAAGAGGAACGCAAAGAAAACTATTACATCTTAGGAAATTATAAGCATTTCCAAAACATTCAGAATTGTCAAAAAGGCAGGAAAGGACTCTGAATCATCAGCAGTGAGAATACAAAGATTATGTAAAGTGATTACGATTTTCTATTCAGAAGGTTCATCTTTCTAAAATCCAAACGCTTTTAATATTGGCAACGGCGGGATAAATTTTTTGTGCACGCCCGTGGATGGGTTTTAGAAACCTGTAAATATTGTGTTAAGACTGATTTTCTAATTTAAAGTCAAGTTGGTTTAGACATATCACAAATCACTTTTACAGTGTGATGAAATGCACTAAAACCCAGACTCAACGCTGGCTCCCATCTCTTCCTCTCTGCCAGAGGAGACCTTAGTCTCCTATCTGCCAGCTGAACTGTTTCTGTGGCTGTTCTCTACCCTATTGTTACAGTCAAAATGAGTTAACAAAAACAATTTTAAACAATAAGACTTGCTTTTCTTTCCAAACTAAGCAGTGATAAGCAGCTAAGAAAAGACTGAGTGGAGTTCTCCTTTCTGCTCTACAGCTGGATCCAGAAGAGGACATCTGCTCATAGTGTCATCTGCAAGTTTGACACGTAGTCTTTAATTGATGAGGTTTCCTCTCTGTGAGGTTTGCAACTAGGATTTCCCTCCCTTGAAAATTTTTTTTTTGAAACGTAGGAGGTGACAGAGGTTGAGAGCTCTTTAGTGTTACACTGCAACAATCACTGGAGGAAGCAAGACGTACTGGAGCCAGGTGCTTGCATGAAATTGTCTGTGATGGATTGCAGGCTTTTTTTTTTTCATAATGGCAGCCTTTAAATGCTGTGAGACATCCTTTGCATTTATGGAAGGATGCAATTTCAGCATCAGTGAAGAAAAAGAACTGAAATTCTGGAGATGGAAAGCTGGATATTTTCTTGTTTGTTTTTCTTTGCCCTCTGTGGACCTTTTTTGTTTTGCAGATAACTGCTACTTACATTAGCATGTGGCTAAGATGTTAATTGTGCTAGTTCAGGTAACTGAGAATTAATGCCTTTTTTTTTTAAAAACTTCAGTGCATATGCAGAGGAGAAGCTTCAATACATACATGAGTGTGAAGCATCTGGTAATGAGACATTATCATCACTTGAAGCACACAGATGGTACCTTTAGTGCTATACAAGGCATGAAGAGATGTGTTGCCAAGTTCCTGTAGTTACAAACAACATTAGTATAGTGCTGCTGTTCTAGAGTTACACCAGGTTATAGTCCTGGCTTTGGGGAAAGTGCCTAAAACGTTATATGAGAAAATTATCATAGTTCTTTTTTAGTACCATCACAAACAGATGCCCTAATTGTTGCATTTAACTCATTCTGTAATGAGAAATTGTGATACGTACCTGCAATGAAGTGAGTTCAATTATTTTTCTTGATTTCTGCATTACTAAATATGTACGGTTTTCAGGAGCAGCTTCTCCATTTTCATATTTTTAAGGTAACATGACAAACGCATATAGCACTTTGCATACTTACGCAATAAATATGTAGGTATCATTTAAAACATGCTGTGATTGACTGCCGTTACCTTAAGGAACAGTGTTTTCCTAGTAATGTGTTATAGCATCTGCTCTTTGTTGACATTGTCAGAGATCAGTAATGGTATTATGGGCTGCTGTGTACTTAGCAAAGACCGGGGTAAAGCTTTTCTGTTTCTGACATGTTTTGCAACCTGTGTTTGCTTCTACAATCGTAGATAAGATTGATTATAACAGTACTGTGTGTAGCTTCCTTACAGACGTTTGCGTGTTGATTTTCCAGTGCTTTTGGAGATGAGAGAAGCTGCTAGTATTCTGACCTGATTATATGATGTGTGTGTAAAAAAATGTTGTCAGAAGCACACTTGTGCTGAATTCCACGTCTTTGATCATGAGGATGATATCCTCAGCTATGTAACACGTTTTCCGGAACTTGAAATATTGGTCTGAACATAGCAGTATAAGATTATATCACATCAAAGCTGGCAGTGTTGGATGTTACTGAGGAGCGATTATGACGGCTTAGATGGCATCAGTGAGAGCTATTAAGGCTAACTGGTAGGAAAGGGGCTGTACATCAGTAGGTGATCTGAATACAGCCCCTTGTGTTACCAGAGACAGCAGAGAAAAGGATATGTGACCAACAGTTGCTGTTACTGTATTTTTAGTGACATTCTGCTGATGTGGCAAAGCTGTGGCCATAGCAAATTGTACAGCAGAAATGTATTTTCCTAGGCACTTTTTGCTGATGCACCTGGAGGAAGAGGCACCTGAATGGTGTTTGTGTACCAATGAAAGCACTGTTAGTAATTCTGCTAGAACTGAATGTAGCATGTATCTTTTTTTTTCTCTACTGTGAAATTGTCACCAGTCTGTTTTTATTTCCAGTAAAATGGATTTGTACATGGCTCAATAGTAAGCCTTAATAATGAGTAAACAGTAAACCTAAAAAAATACATTTCTTCATTGTTCTGATGTTAGTTCAGATTTTTTCCTCATTAAATGTTTACTAAATATAAGGACAAGATCTTTATGTTTAATTTAAATGCTTATTTATAATTATGGGAGACACAAATCTTAAATTGTGACCGTAAATTGCTGTGTAATAAACACTTTCTTGTCAGGTCTTAATTCTAAATGATAAAACAGCTTTAGCATTTATTGGAAGAGTGCTCTTAGTGATCCAATGCAACTCTAGTATGACATAGTACTTTCTGGTTGGTGATGTGGTATATACTGAATTTGTTTTTAAACTTACTATGGATGTAACTCTCTGCAATGCTACCAAAAGCTGTGTTCCTGGAAGCTGATCTAAGCACACCAACATCTGTCCCTATGTACAGGACTATTAATTTTGTTGGTGTGTTGCAGCAGTATCAAGAACATGAAGAACCATGTTCACTTAACATGGTTTCGGTTTCCCTTAGGCATCAAAGGTGTCTGAAGTTAGAATGATGCTACAAGAGGTCCTCTAAAAATATTGTATAATTGGATGTTATTGATAATTCTTCCTGTCTCTACATTTGATAATTAATTATATTTGAAATGTACATACTGACTTAGCATGGAAGATCAACTTTATGCGCTACCTTACAGGTCCATTATAGAATGGTTAAGGTTGGAAGGGACCTCTGGCGACCATCTGGTCACGTGCCCCAGTTCAAATACTGTTCAGGCTCACGTCCTGGTGGCTTTTGATGATCTCCAGGGATGGAGAATCTGTAACCACTTAAAGCAACCTGTGCATGGTAAAGAATTGCTTCCTGTTGGTAGATGGAACCTCTTGTGTTCCAGTTGTACCCACTGCCTCTTGTTCTGGCATTGGGAACCACTGAAAAGATTCCCACTCCCTCCTCTTTGCACCCTCCCTTCGGGTATTTATACACTTCAGTAAGATTCCCCTGAGCCTCCTTTTCTCCATACTGAACTATCCCAAAAATATACTTCTGAAGCTTTTCCTGCCTGAAAATGCAATGACAGTTCTCCCCTATGACTGTAGTATTAGAGCTCATATTGTATTACTTATGTGACTTGGGGTGGTTTGATGGTTTTTTACTTCTCATGCTAGAATCCGCTTGGAGGCCATTTTTATGTTTGCTTATAAGTCTTGCTCCTCAGTGGTCTGCATGTTATTTTATATCTACATATGTATGATGTGTTCTACACGAGTTATGTACTTTGTTCTCTTGGTTATCACTAAAACTGATTTGCCCCATTGTAGGTCTACATGTCTTTTTCATCCATAACAGCATAAGGAAAAGTTAAAAAAAATAAAAATTAAAAAAATAGATCATAACTGACCATTAGAAAGCAATGCAGCTACAGGTAGGCCAGGAGTAAAGAGAACTTCAGGCAAGTTGAGGTGTATGCCTGGCAAGCCTTGGTCCCAAATCCTGTGCAACCAAACCTGTCCCCAGACTGAGTGCAAAGACTGTGGCCTATTACTGGCAATGGCAATACTGTATTTACAGGACTACTGTTTGTATCCAGGATATGACAAAGAAGAGGTCAGAATAGTCTTGAAAAGTTGGCAGCTGAGAGGATTGCCATTGGAAGAATAATTAATCCATTATCTTACTGCTTGATTGCAAACCTCTATCTTCTAAGATGCCCTTCTAAAGAAATGGTTATGAGGAACTTGTGGGATTTACTTTGGCTGCAGCTGCGATCCCCAAACACTCATTTATCAGAGACATTTAGGACTGATGAAGGGCATGAATGCTGTGAGGTGCACATACTTATGTATGTTGTTATGTGTTACGTATGAGTTATGTGGTTGGATGGGGCACTGGGCAGCCCGATCTAGTGCATGATTTTGTGGTTGACGACCCTGCCCCTATCAGGGCATTGGAACTAGATGATCTTTGAGGTCCCTTCTAACCCAAGCCGTTCTAAGAATCTATTCTGATTCTGTGTGCAGAAATTACAGGTTTACTATATGCCTTTGACTTGGCAGATGTACACATGCGGGTCTGTTCATATGACTGCAGTCTTTCTCTGTCACTGGAGAAAGGAGTGCCAGCCAATCAGGCTGCCAGATTGAGTTCCTCTGGTATCATCCATCACGTTGAAAATACTACCAAGTAACATCCCTGGGTTGCAAAATGAGATGGTGAATTCGGAATTTTGTCACTGACAGGCGTCCAAACTCTTTATGTAGTGGAGTGAAGTGTCCTCTAAGAAGCTTGGACTACTCTGTTAATTTCTGTAAATTCTCTACTCTCTTTGTGGTATGTAAGGGTGCATAAAATCACTTAATGAGGAAGTGAGATTCTTGGATAAGGTGGCAGTAATTTTCCTGTCAAGGATATAGAAAATTATACAGTGGTTTAGAGCAAGGATAAGTGAATAAGCAGTGAATAAGACTGTGGCCTTGGAAAAGTGTGATACTGGAAAGGAAGTGGTCTAGACACAGTATTGGTCAGAATTCTGTATTACGTTATTGTATGTGTATTTCATTGAGGTGTGAACCTTTGATTTCGTTGCAGTTTGTCTTTAGATTTCAGTAATACACTGTTTGCTTGAAAACTCACTTTTTGGTGAAACATTAAGGGCCATTTTCTTTCATTAAAAGTAAATCAATTTACAGTGCAGAATTAATTCTTTGGGATTGTTTTGACCTGGAAGCACATAGTCACAGAACTGTAGGGATTGAAAGGGACCTCTAGAGATCATTGTGTCCTACCCCAATGTTGTATTGACACTGTTGACAAACCAAAATAACAAAAAAATAAAAATCCTGTCTGTTTTTAGATACAAAGACATCTAAAGCAGTTTTTCTAATTTCAAAAACAAGAAGAGAATGTAGAGCATTTAGGCTCTCTGGATTGAATTTTGAGTAGAAATGAAATTGTTTCAGAAGGAAAATAAAATGAGTAATGTTTCAATAAGGTTCTGTAACATTCAGTTATATGTTGAAGGCAAGCATAAGTAGGGAGTAATTTACTTGAAATAACTGTAATCTGTTGTTTTAATCAGTCAGAAGGCCTGTGAAATTTGAGATTGCACAGAGGCTACGCCTTGGTACAAGCTATAGAATACTTCTAAACACAGCTGTTCTCATAGGAGTGCGTATTGAGCTGGATTGTGATGGTTGTTCCAAAGGTGTGTGTTGCAGAAGATAATGCCATCACTCATTCTTTTACTGCGTCCTATTTCCTTGGATTTGTAGGCACATCCTTGTGGTGTACATGCTTTTAGAACTATTGCCAGGGGAGATATTATCAAGCACTGCAGTGAAAATGCAATGATAAAACTGCGTTCTCGTTAACTGATCCATTTAAATATTAATCTAGAACAAACTACTAAGGTTCAGTGAAACCTTACTTATCCACACTACCTTTTCTCACTTTCAAGATAGGTTTTAGAGTAAGAAGCGGTACTGTTAGCAGAAGGCTAAGAGGTGGTACTGCTATCTGTCATGGTTGATTTAAGGCAATAACCTTGACCTTTTTTAATTCAGAGAAATCCTGAGATAAGTTGTGAGAATTATGTAATATTTACTCAGTTTAGTCTTAGATCTTGAACTCAGATTCCCTATTTGAACACACAATTAACAATTTCAAAGCATTAGAACTACTATATACATTCCCAGTGGCACTGCAGTATTGTTCTAAATTGAAGTTGGGAACAGTCACAATAGTGTAATGTGAGGATAATAAAGCAAACAGATTGCTCATTTTAAAAAGGAACTAAAATGTACTTGAGATGATTAGAGAAGACAGTTTCAGTGTCTGCTGCTGCTTGTGGGATTAGTTTTTCAGATGCTGACTAACGAAAGATAGAGAGTGAATTAAGATGAGAAATAAACCATAGTTCTTGCATGCGGTTGCATTTTATTCATTGGATTCTGCTTGCTTACTTGTGTCGAAATTTTGAATGGGCAGAGAACAGAAGAACGTATTACTATTGGGATTTCTGTATCAGAAGGAGGAATGCATCATCTTTAATAACACATTCCAGTAATATGATCACTTGTACAACTTTTGCTGACTTTGTACAAAGAAAGCCATGTTCAAGTGGTCACGATATACATCATTTTAAGTGCTGTGTCTTGCCAGGGGATGGAAGCTGTGATTTTGAGTACTAGGTACAGAGACCACATAAAAAGTTCTGTTCCATTACAAAAATCACACTGTTAAAAATATGAGTAGTCAGGAAGAAAAGAACATTTTTATCAGGATAACATGGAGGCAGAGCAGCTGAAAACCCTTTTTTCTTACTGGAAGCTAATTTCTTCTTTTTTGACATTTTGGTCAGGTTAACTTTCTGAGGAGCTAAATTTTATTTTGGTAAGCTCATAAAATGCACTAAACAATGAAATTCACTCCTTTAAGTTACTAATCTTGTGTATGAGCATAATTAACTGCAATGCATGGCTATGAACTCAAAATAAATGCACACTGCAGCTTGAAATGCAAGTTTTATCTTCTTACCAAATGCTATTAAAATTCTGATAGAGGTCCAAAGCATGAGAGATTGAATAGAATAAATAGAAGGAAGTGGTTGCATTTCTGCATGGCTCATGAATATCTCTGTGGGAAGTTTGAGTAGTTCCAAGATAGCAGCTACTGCAGCACTTCAGATTGCTTTCAATGAAATTTACTATCTTTACTGCTGTTTTTGTGGATGGCTTTGCAAGTGAGTTACCAGAAGCTAACTTACCCTGTTCTAATCACAGGCTAGTATAGGTTAAAAGAGTGTTTTGTGGTGAAAATCAAACTCATCTGGCTCAATTGCAAAGTTCTGAATGTGCAGGGACGAATGGTTTTGGTCAAAAAAGATGTGGTAGCACAGGTGAGTGCCTGGAACCTTTCTGGGAAAGGAGCTGGCTATGCAAGTCATAAATAATTGGAATTGTCATCCCTTCTGCAGTAGCTTTGGAGTTTGTTGTCTGAAAGCACAAAATGCTGAATTCTGTTCCAAGTACACAGGGGAGAAAACAGATTTTTATGTTAAACAGAAGTAATAATTCCACCTAGGGCTTAAGGCTTCTGATGAGGAGAGCATGAGACAAGTGCAAACTGTTAATGATCATTCATCTGAGAGAAGGGGTGGTAGGTTGCTGTCCTAGATGAAAGATTATTCATAACATGTGCCTCTTTCCAGTTATGGAACAACATTTTTCTGACTTCTATATGCACTTGAAAAACTGGCTTTTGGAACTCTTGCAGCTCAATGGTTCTGTATATTTTCAGATGGATAGATAAGAAGTTGATAGAACATCCTGTAGGTCTTTTATACAAAATGTCTGCTAGAAATAGATGGCTAAAACTGTTTCATCTACTGATACTGTGAATCAAAGGTAATATAAACATATTCTGGTCTGAGTTGTTTGCATTTCTCCTTCAATAGTTACTTTGTTTGTTTTCCTTGCAGATATGTAAAGGACAATGAATGCTGTAATCACATGCTCTGAAAACTTGTTAGCTCTTCTGCAATCTTGTAATCAGAGCTCCATATAGAGAAAACTTTCTTTTGTGAAGGTGTTAATCTAGAAAGTAAGCCTGTCTTAATTTTGTAATGGAGGTTGCTCTAGATGCAATTGCTAAATTTTACTTTGTTGCAGGTGACTGTAACATTACAGATAACTCTTTACTCCTGAACTAGCATTGCATTTAATAGTAATGCCGAAGAACTAAAGCATTTTTGTCAAAACTGTGTGACATATCTTGTTTTCCTCTAGCAGCAGAATGACTGATCATATAAACTCTAGCTGTTCATATTCTGGTCCAGTCCAAACCAGTTTTTCAAAGTTACAATTACACTTTCACATTTGCATAAGAAATTTGGATTGTAGCCAACCGAGTGGAACACCTGGGCCAAACAATTAAGCTTGTTAAGGTAAAGCAATTCAATGGGAAGTAAAAATATATGGGTTGTATTTTTCTGTGAAATAGGCTCATAATATACATAATGAAATCATTATTAAATTCATAATAGTGTGATCTACACGCAATTGCAAATTTATTTTTATTTCCTCTTCAGGACATTTTAAGATTTTTCTTTTTTTTACTATTTTTGCACAAATTGAAATTGAGAGTAGAGATCCATAAAAAGTAACATACCTCAAATAGCACTGAAGCACTGTGTTAACCAAATTCACTATGAGATTTTTACAAGAAAAGTAACTTTCAGCTTCAGTGCTCAAGCATGTTCATTTAGCCTTATTTAACTCCTTCATGTTTTATTTTGTAGGCAGCGGTATAGGTATCTTTTGCACTAGCTGAGCTGAGAAAATTCTGTCCCTGGACTGGCAAATTTTAGTACTGTAGCTCTGCCCCTTTTTCCTTGCATAAAATAGTTAAGCAAGGATAAAGGCCATTCTTTCCAGATGATAAGTTTAAATATTAGCTATCTGTGCTATCTGTCAAGTTGAGCTGATATAGGAACATTGTCTCAGGTTTTATCTTGTCTTATTTTATGAGCAGTATCATAAATTACATACGTAGAGAATAACAAATATTTATAATTTAATTTGGAACTGCTTTGATTTAATAAAATAGCTTCTGTAGGAACTTAAGTATCAGGATAGGAATTCAAATGTAAATGTGTACAAATGTACAGTGTATGAATACATACTGATGTGAGAAAGAAGTTTGGCTAATTTACGCTAAGTATTCACTTGACTAATGGTGCAGAGCCGGATTGTAATAAATCATAACTTCACTGAAGCTAATGAGCACACAACCCACAACCCTACTCAGCGACAAGCAAACTGTGCAACTGTACAGCCTTCTATTTTTCTCCTATTTGTTCTGAATCTTCATTTGAACTGAGGTTGCTGAGAACTTTGTTGACATGAATAATGACAGAAAATTATGATCTGCAGAAAATATGTTAACCATTTATCACACCGAGTTTACAGCAACGGGATTGGATCTGGACAGTTTTTCCTTGCCATTGAGTGGTTTAAAAAAAAATATTTTGTAGTATGGATACTATGGTTTAATGAGTGGTTTCTTATGCTTAAAATTTTTGACAAATCTTTTCTCATTTTCTTGCTCTACTGACACTTCTATTTTGCCGATTTTATGTATTGTGAATAACAGAAAATGTCTGGGAAACCATTTATATTTCCGTTGAGCCCCATGTACACATCCCTTGTGTGTCTGCTTTGTTTCAAATAAGGAAATGTTTCATCTGAAGAAACTTATTTGAAATAATTTTCTAGTGGAATTTATAGTTCGATTCCTTCTTGGAAATGTTGGTAAGACTTTGATGATCCTGTTGTTCCTCAGCATCTTGGTCTGCAAGGCTCTCAGTAGTGGCTAAGTTGTGAGACTCATTAAGAACCTCTTATGCAGCATTCTAAAATTACATTTTTGCGTAGATGTGTTTCTTGAAGCACCTGTAATTTGTTTATAAACCATAGAAGCAGGCAGTATTCCTGTGAAGAAGACTTCTGTCAAAGGTGTTGGTTGCTTTTTAGTGTCTGAAATAGAAGCACTACAAATTCAACATATTCTTTTGAAAGTTTGCCTGGATATACAGATGTTATTCGTTAGATTAGCTGCAGTAAGTTCTTTTCAGATAATAAAAAATAAAAAAATCAGTATTTGCTTGCTAAGCTTGTGGCAGAATAAAAGGCAAATAGGGTCATCTTATAGATATTTTTCTCTGACTGTCCTCGTGGTTCCCAAAAGTTATGGTTTGGACTTCTTCTGTTTGACCAGACAGTTAACCAACTAAATGTGTAACAGTCTTCTGTTAGGGGAGATGTGCAGTGTCAGTCCCTCTCTGCCTCCAACAGACAGTGTCTAACCAGTTTCTTGGGGCACATGGTATGAAGTGGAGAGATTTATGATTTGGAATAATTCTGCTGTTGTGTTTATTCCTGAACCTTAAGCACAAAATATCTTCCTAACTAGCCTAAGCCAAGGTCAAAAACAAATAATTCTGCCAAGAACTGACCATTGCTCACCAAACTGCTTCTGCCAAGTTTTTTTCAGTTCATAATGCATTGTGAGTGGCTTGTGATGAGTGGGTTCTTCAGCGAAATTTCATTAAGTTAATGTTCCACACACATTCTCATTTAGTTCCAAAAGAGAAAACCATTATTTCAAACCTTGTTATCATGCATAACTCATTATAAGTAGTGAAATTATTTATGTATGCAGTGAGACCTTTTAAAATATAGGGTATGATTCAGCCATTCTTGCATTAGAAGGGATAGTACTTACTCAGCCTGTAATTCTGTTTGTTTGATTAGCTTTGTATTGATTATTAGCTGATTATTGTAATACTTGATCCGAATGACTCCACTTTTAATTAGCCTCCAAGGACATGATATGACTCATCCTTGTGCTGAACTATTTTTAGTAAATATTTATATTCTTATGCAGTACTGGAAGGAAATTCACCCCTGCATGCTGACAGAAGAAACAGTAAGGCCCTACTCTGGAGGTGTTAAAAGTGTAGACTAAATAGCATTTCCACGTGATGGACCTCTGTGAAATGAATAGAATTTTCTACGTCAAATTATTACTAATCGTGATCAAGAACAGGAGAGTTGAACATAAGAAATGAAATCTGACAACATTTCAAATCACTGTCTGGTTTCAGGTGCAGGTGTACCTTCTATACTTTCTTGGTATGACCATTGTCATTGTTTGTGAGATGCACCAGGTATACGTGCAGAAATGAAATATTAGTTCAAGTCTTCCACTTCTCTGCACTACCATGACCCTGAGTGCATTGGTTTGGATTGGATTTGGGTGCTTTTTCACATCTTGGTCTTACGCTAACTTCTAACACTATTCAGAGGGTGAAGCTTTTACTTCATCTTTGTTGTCATACTGTAAATTGAAAGTTGTATCCTTAAAAAGTAGTGAAAGAATATTCAACATTTACCTACTGACTTCCATTCCGCTCAATTTATGAGCTTTCTTCCTGTTTAAGATTTTGATCTTGGTATTCCCAAATAAGGTAGTAGCATTTGGAAATTGGAAGGAAGTCATACTGTAAAACATGCTCACAGAAATAGTAAAGTTGCCAGCAGCAGCAGCTTCTAAAATACATTCTTGTTAAATATTTTAGGATTCCATCATGTTCTCAATCATTTCCTTAGAAGGGACTGTGATCACAGTGGAAAATGTGTTACTTTTCTTTGAGCGAGCTGAAGTCTGTAGTCAACAATAAATAGATTGAGGCTGGTGACCCTTTAAAATCCTGACAGTGTTCTGATTAGGAAAGTTATTCTGTGGATGTAAGGAGAGAATTAAGCATCCTGATGTGTGAGAATAGAGGACTGTGGGAGCAGAAGGGGTTTTACACGTACCGTGTACTTTACCAAGAGGCTGTTATTCTGCTGCTTAGCTTAAACAGTAGCAAGTTTTTAAAAATGATGGGTATAATTTCTGGAGACAGGTAATTTCCGGATTTTTCTTCAGACCCCACTGTTGGGCAAAGCCTCCAATGACTTTTATTGTTTCATTCTACCAAGCTGTCAGGTGTTCTGATCACTCATGGGAGCAGATCTTTCTGGTTATTTGTGCCTTGGCATGTGGAGAAGAAGAATAATCATTAGAAATGTGATATTGTAGTGGTGTGGGGGTATGAACTGATGCGAGTCTGTACATTTTTAATTTTATATTTCTGTTTTCAAATCCTTGATATGTAGCCATCTGTTTTAGTGAAAATCACTGCGTCAAAAGTTGTATTAGTTGTTTTTTTTTAAAGTAGGTGTAGCAAGAACTTCATGAAACTATAGTAAAGATGAATAAAATAGAATTCACTACCCAAAGCATTTCATGTGATCTAAATGATGCTAACTACTAGAAAAAAGCTGTACTTTCTTCAGTCCATTTGACATGAATATTGATACACCAGTATAAGCAGTTAAAATTAATTTGGCTTTGTGTTCTTAAACTCCCCTTTTTGGTCTTCTTGGCGTGAATCTAATAGTTGCTTATAGACGTGTTGCTCAGCTTAAAGAGTAAATTCAACCAAGCTGCAAGTTATTTTTCAGTGTGCTAGAAATGTATGATTATTTCATCGTCTGTTCTAGAGCTTGTTACAGCAAAATACTCTTGTGCAGAATTTGTTTGGAATGAGATTGTGCGTCATGTGACACTTTATTTTTTAATAACTTTAGTGCAGTTGTAATTAATCTAGTGCAATTTTAATGAATGTGAAACAAAGAGCTCTGTGTTTGGGGAAAGTGAAGCTTTTGCTCAGCTCTGTCTTGCACCAGAAGATTGAATAAGATTGTTTTCACAAGCGACAGATATACCTGTAGGAGCAAAGACAGCCTGAGGGAGTTTTGAAGAGGAAAAAAGGAAACGCAATTTATAGAAAAAGAAAAAACTTGGTCAAGATCTTGTTTTATATATATACATTTTTTTTCTTTTCTTTCCTTTTTGCTTTTCCTGGCTATAAAAATGCTCTCTTAAAAACACTGTTAAAAGACTTCCTAAAAATACCGTGCTCTTTCCATCATCCAAAGAAGATTTTTTAAATGTAAAACTGCTGATAATTCACTTCCCCTTCAGTTACTGAAACAAGCTGGATTCCTCTCCAAAGTCCCAAGGCAAATCTTAATCTCTGATAGCAATTTAGAGATCTTTTATTTTTCTTTTTTTTTTCCCTTAGAGCACGTGGCATTTCATTGCTATACAGTTGGTGCTAATCCAGTTTGTTCCCATTATGCATTAGATCACATCACTTAGCCTAGTGTGAATTGCTGTCTGTGAAATCATGGTAGACTCGCTCAGTTTTTCCAAACTTCATTCTGTGTAGGCTGACATAGTTGTTAACTGTGTTCGTTCTTTACATTTTGTTTTGCAAGTCATTATTATATCCTTGCTTGTATCCTCTGTAACCTTAGTGCATCACTCTCACTTTCACATTCAACCATATGCTAATCTCGTACCTGTCATTCATTCCATTTAAAAAAAATGGTTTATTATATATTGTTTATTTTAAGAATAATCTGATTTGGAAGATTTAAGGATGTCTTACATCAAAACCTATGAATAACAGCATTTGGCTGTAGCACTTGGACTGTATTATTATATTTTTTGTTCCAAATCCTAAACCTCTCTGATGCATTGATCCTACAAGTCTTAATACGGGAAACTGAAGCTATGTATGCATATTCTGACAAGATGTAAGGAGAAAAGTTAAAACAAATAGTACAGAAAAGCACTGTCAGACTGTTGCAGTGCTATACTATATGCCCCACATGCTCTATACTGACTGTTCTAGAAACTCAGATGGATGCTCTTTGATGACTACTATCCTACTCGATCAGGGCCAAGGTAAACAGACATTTTGAAATCCTAAATGAAGTTGCTGTAGGGACCAGTCAGAGCTTCTGACCCTGCTCTTACATGAGTTACAGGAAGGCTTGAGTATTCACTACAAATGCTTGCGTACTGTTTCATGTGTTCTGCTTTTCTTCCAACAAGTTTACTTAGGGTCTCAGCCAAGGAAGAACATAGAACATCAGAGATGTTTTGAAGGCAGAGTGGAGTTATTAGCTACAATTTATTAAAGGGGTGTCTTCATTCATAGCTGAATTTCTTTCCTCTGCATTGATCAAATGGCACTGCTTTTCATCCTGTATGAAAGTGGAAGCTTTTATTCGTTGAGCTGTGTAAATCTGTTTTGTAGCCATAAAGTCAGATTAAAAACCTCCCTGAGCTGCTGGCAGTCATTGTTTCAGTCTACCCAGAAACAAAACCAGTGTATGCTTTTGTTATATGAGGAATCAGGTAACAATGATTTCTGCTTGGTTTTAAAGTTTTATTCCCTGTGTTGGTAACTTCTGTGGTCTCTTCTTCAAGTTCTTGCAAGAAGAAATCTGGCATCATGCTACCTTTGCTTTCTTATCTACCTCTGCTGAAGTTACTGAAAGACTCTGACTCTTGATACTGTAAGAATTTTCCTGCTAGATGATAAATCTTCATTTAGCTTCCTGTGCCACTTTATTTTTATTTAGACTCTTCTAAAACCTGCATTTTTTTTTTTAAGGGTAGAACATGTAAGGTTTTAACTTGATGAACAGTTTTCAGTTCCACTGTTTGCTTGAGCATTGCCTTCATCCTTCAATGCATGTTTCTGCTTCTTTGATTGTGCTGGTGTAACTGCATACAGTTGTGTTGTGAGACAGATCAATGAACTGATTTGTGTTAAAACTGTCCCTCTGCACAATTTTTTATCAACTTCTTTTAATTAACTGCAGCAATGCATACCCAATAGTTGCCCTCACATAGCTGAAATGGTTTTGCCTTTGTAGGCATATATATTGTGGGAAAAAATGGCTCATCAGTGTCCTTCCCTGCATGCCTTATTCTGCAGAGAGGTTGCAGAATGGACCTAAAACCACAGCAGTATTTAGAATGAGGAACTGTGGGAAACCTAGCCTTTCAGGTCAAACTTCATTAAAACTAAACTGTTCAGTCTGGCTTAGAGGCTGGAAGTACTAATACAAATGCCGTAGGCACATGGTGTAGCATTCTGAACACACGTAAATCCACTTAGCTGTTTCAAGTTTGCTAAATCTTTTTGCAGCAGATCAGCTTTTCATTGACAGACTTCCTGCAGTGGAGGTGTGATCTCTTTGGCCTGTTAGGTCTCACGCTGGATTAGGGATCTTCTGACCTACTACAGCTGTGAAAAACTTCAAACTCTATATTATGTGCTGTGAATAATTGAAGAAATATGTCATCGTGGACATGTCTGATATGAATCATAACTTTTAATGCTGGGTAAACTAATACAGACATGCTGTGACCTTACAGTCTCAGCCTTCAGACTCATCACAGTTTTGAATTCTTTGAGCAGAAATTTAGGAGAAGAATAGAATCATAGAAATATAGAATTGCTTCAGTTGAAAGGAACCCTTAAAGATCATCTAGTCCAGTTCCCCTGCAATGAACAGGGAGACCTACAGCTCCATCCGGTGTTCAGAACCTGTTCCAGCCTGACCTCAAATTTCTCCAGGGATGGGGCACCACCACCTCTCTGAGCAGCCTGTGCCAGTACCCCTATTGTAAAACACTTCTTCCTTGTATCCAATCTTAATCTCTTCTCTTTTAGTTTGAAACTATTTCCCCTTATCCTGTTACAGCAGATCCTGCTAAAGAGTCCGTCCCCTTCCTTCTTACAGCCCTCCTTTAGATACTGAAAGTCCACTCTCAGGTCTCCCCAGAGCCTTTTCCAGGCTGAACAGCCCCAGCTCTCTCTGCCTGTCCTTGTAGGGGAGACATTCCATTTCTTGGATCATTTCTGTGACACTCCTCTGGACACATTTCAACATGTCCATGTCTCTCCTTTACTGAGGACTCCCTATCTAGACACAGTACTCCAGATGAGGTCTCACCAGCACAGAGCAGAGGGGCAGAATTGCCTCCCTCGCCCTGCTGGCCACGCTTCTTTTGAAGCTCATGTCCAGCTGCCATCCACCAGTAGCTCCAGGTCCTTTTCAGCTGGGCTGTGCTCCATCCTTACACCACCAGCTTGCACTGATAGTGAGGGTTGCCACAGCACAGGTGCCAGACCTTGCACTTGGCTTTTCTGAACCTCGAGAGGTTCTCCTGGACTCACTGCTGGAACCTGTCTAGGTCCCTCTGGATGGTATCCCATCCTTTGGGTGTGTCAACAGCACCCCATGGCTTGGTGTCATCTACAAACTGCTGAGGGTGGACTCGATCCCAGTGTTGATGTCATTAATGAAGATATTGAAAAGCACTGGTCCCAGTACTGACCCCTGAGGGACACCACTCATCACTGATCTCCATCCAGACATTGAGCCATTGACCACCACTCTCTGAGTACGATCTTGTAACCAGTTCCTCATCCATCAAACAGCCCACCCATCAAATCCACATCTCTCCAATTTGGAGAGAAGAATATTGTGGAATTCTGTGTCAAAGGCTTTATTGATGTCCAGATAAAAGGCATCAGTGGCTCTTCCCTTGTCCATTGGTGCAGATATGCCATCATGGAAGGCCACAAGGTTGGTCAGACAAATACATTTTAACAAATTATGGGAGTTCTCGACTCAGACCTAGTTACAGCTTTCAGAGATCTGAATGAATATGTGCTAAATGACAGCAAAATATTCTCTAACGTGATGTGTTAAAGTGTATTTAAAAGAGCCACAAGATCTTAAAGAATATTTCTGAAGTATTCCTGATCATTCAATGAATTAGCAAATTAATACATCTGTTTCAGTCCTCTTCCCTGAAACACATTTTTTCTTCTGCATCTTTGAAAATGGTTTGCAGGAAAATGGTTTTCCATTTGGATTTTGGTGTTGGGCAGTTTGATTAGCAATGAATTACTGTGGTTTTGCTTTCAGGTATTGCTTCTGTCAGTAAAAGAAGTATAACACTAAGTGCAGCTGTCCAATGGCTCAAAATACTGAGGCACCTCTAGAAGTTAGCTGCAGGGCATACAGCGTTCTGGTTATTGTAGTGCTGTACTTGGGAGATAGATATAAATATGTCACGGAGACAAGTAGTGGTTTCATAGGTTGTGGGTTTTTTTTTTTTCTTTAATTAATTTTTGTTTTGTGTAATTCTAGAGTGGATGTAGCAAAGAAATTTGAGGACCTGGTCTTCTCAGTATGTTTTATCTGTGTAGCTGACCTTTGGCTGTTCTGGGATGAAGTCTTAACCCATGCATTTTTAAATGTTGGCATGGTTTCATAGCTGATTATTGTTAATGCACTGGTGTTGCTAAATTGAGGTGAGCTGGCATAAAAACGTAAGAGCACAGTAAAATATTTGCATATGATGTCATACTAATAGATATTCTCTTGCAAATTAACTTTAAATGGTAAATGTCTTTCATATCAGATGAACAGAATAGCTGCTTGCTTACGTCTTACATGTGAAGTTTGTACAACATTTATCATACTGGTATCTAACCATCTGCATTCTTTATAGAGAGTGAATTTATTGTTTCAGGCAGGCTGCACTTTATCTACAAAAAGATGCTATCCTTGCAGGCTTCATGAAAGTTGCCTGATGTTTCATTGTGAACCTCTATTACTTCGTTTGCTCTATCTACTTAGAACTTAATCTGGTGGGGCAAGCAATTAAAGACAGATATTAGAATAAAGTCTAAAGAACTTGAACTAATTTTCATAAAATTGCTACACTAACATTTTTCAAGTTGGCACGGTATAAGGACTATACGCTTCCTGCCATACGATCTGTAACTCAGGGCAGACTTTGCTCTACAAGTTTTTAAATATGTATTATAATATGTAAATATTGCTAATATTTGCCAACTAGAAAGTAACATCCGCACTTCAATCAAAGGAATAGTTTGTGTGTATTAGCTTTTTTGCTATTGAAGCTAAGCAGTTTATCTATTTATGATGTGGCCACATACATGCTAGGAACTGCTGCAAGTGAACTAGGTCATTGTATTGTAGGCAGCAGAAGAATGTTCCAAGAATCCACTTTAAATCACTATGAACCTAAACAGTTTGAACAAGTGATCGATGTATGAAAGTTTATATCCTGTTATAACTTGCTTTTCAGTTTTGTTTTGAAGTTTATCATCCTCTGCTAATCTTTTCTTACACAAACTTTGTTCATGTAGACCAGATTCTTGCTTTTAATTTGCAATGCTTAGTTTCATCGCTGCTCTATATATGCTAGCAATAGGTGGAGAGTGTGTATTCTCCACGTGATTCTTAGATGCTGGAACAGAGACCCTAACCAGCCAGTAAGCTGTAATTTATCAGACTACTTTATTTTGATCCAGTGTGAAGTTTTATGGTGCTATTTTGATAGCTGGTATGCAGTGCAGTCAGAGGTTTTATTAGAGAATAGAAATGGGACATGTAAAGCTAGCTAGCTTGGGAACAAAGAACATTTCTAGAGACCAAACAGTGGATGCTGGTAGTGAAGCTGTGGGTGGTGCTTTTCAGTAGTGGCAACAGAGACAGTGGGTCGCCTTTGCTGGTGCAGATGTGTACAAGTGTGCCATGCAGGCTGTTGCTCATCACTGGTGAAAATGCACAGCTAACGGTGGTGACTGTTGAAAAGTAGTGTTTTGTAGCTGGGATTTTGCTCTATCTAATAATGTTGTTGTGCTCTTTGTGTCTGCTGTAATTTCTGTGGGAAAAAATAGTAGGCATTACTTTCAGAGCAACCTACATGTGATCAAAGTTTAGCAGTAATTTAGACGTAGAATATCTGTTGTGCTAGACAATCTGAAATAACAATGCAGTGTGGTAAGCAAGCTTGGTATCGGTTGCTGTCTTGAAGACAGCACAGCGTATCTAATGAATTTCAGTGCTAATGTTGTGCCGTCACTGCAGTAATGTTTTGCTGCCTGACTTCAGGCTTTACCTGACTTGCACTTTCTTAGGTCTTGTAACGAAGTGTTCTGCTCAGCCAGAAGCTGGTGTGAAGCTGTGGGTTTTGGTCTGGAAAATGCTCTGGGTTACCTGGCAGCTCAGCTGTGTTATCCTAGGTTGGTCTTTTTCTTGAGATCTGTTTGCTTTTCTGGAGGGGAGAATGGATGGCGTTTGAACGCTGCTCTTTGGAAGTTAATCCTGTCACTTGATTACGTGTTTGTACTGCACTTGCTTATGTAATGAACTGAAACCTAACGGAGGCATAAAGCACTGAGTCCTGCAGTGTTCTCAGTTGTTAGAGGTGAGGTAATATTTTCAATAACCTATAGTCTAATTTTCAAATGATCTCTTGGCTATGTAGTATCAGCATGGCCCTGTCTGTAGTGCTTTTATAATCTTTTGGGAAAGCAAGCTATAATAAAAGGATACATTCATTCAGAAGAGAGAAAAACCACAAATGACAGCATTTAAAATGTCTGCATCAGTATCTAGTACAGAAAATGTAATAAAATCATTCTGCCTATTTACAGAAATGTGGAATTTTTCAGTAATCCTAGGGGCTGATTGCCTGGCTAGCTTCTTTGTGCTTTTCTTATTGCTACCATGGACACTAACTGACAAGTATGTTACGGAGTATCTGATCTAACCATATTTTGCGACGGCAGTAAAAAGGCTTTACATTTGTCCAACATCTCTCATCCAAACAAAGCGTTATTACTACCAAGTGTCACTGGATACTTTCCAAGTTCTGGATTCAATCCTACTCCTTTTGACTTAAAAGAGACTGTTGTCGAACTCCAGACATGATGACTACACAACAGCGCAGACATCATCAAGGCTTATGTAACATGGGGAAAGACAGCTTCAGGCAAAGTGAACAGAATAATCCTTTTCTAAGAAAATTCACATACATTTTAAGGACACCCACATGAGGACTCCCACAGGTGAAGTGTTGTGAAGCTCTATGTGTTTGTATAGAAAAGAAAAATGGTTAAGATGCTCTAGCAGAAATGTAAACCTGTTGTTTCACAAATAATAGGGTAAGAAATATAGATCAAATGTGATAAAAAATACCACCGCTGATTCTTTGGTAGAGTTCAAGTGGGGACAATTTTAGCCGTAAAGCAAGGATTTGAAGACAGGCAGCTTAGAGGTATTGACTGAAATAGAGACGTGTAAATAAATGTATGTTTTTAAATTATGTAACAGATTTATGTGCATACTCTGAACTGTCAAAATTGCTTTCTGATAGAGGGAAAATTCATCCTCCTCTTGCGGATCAATTAATTCCGATAAGTAGGTGCGGAGAAAAAGGTAATAGGATGATTTTGGAAGGAAGAGTGAACTGTAACAGCCTGATGTTTTTCAGTTGGGAAAATTGAAGAATGAGAGAGAATTTTATGGGGGAAATATGAGGGAAAGAGAAAAGCTGCTTAAGCTAAACTATAATGTCAGCTCAGGAACAGTTGGCGATCTACGGGATGTGAGTAAAGTTATATTAGAGAGTGGAGAGCTTTCTAAACACCAGTGGGGTGAGCTACGGGAGTGAACTTTGAGTAGGAGTGAAGAGGGCTTTTGTGTCTGGAGTTCTGGGCCCCCAGAGTGGGATAACTTAACATATCTGTATGCTGCCAGCTGTGCTGGGAGAGAGTGCAGTGAAGGATCAGGAAATAAAACAGAAGACAGACAAATCTGATGAGTTTACTGACATGTTAATAAAATATCTCTTGTTCCACCCTAAAATCTAATTAAGTACTAGACTTATTTTCTTTTTTTACTATTATTGTACAAAAATAGGCTTTAGAACATCTGCAAGTAGATAAAATACTGAGTTTATTCAGGACTGTTAACTGGTGATGACTGCTTCTCAGCAAAGCCTTTGGAGTTGGTGAATAGTAAATTGCTGAATTACCCAGAGTACTAAGCTACTAAATCACCTGGTTCAAATTGCTGTAGTCTCTTCAATAATACAAAGCTTTTTATTGTCCAAATGTATTTTTTACTTCTTGGCTTATATTTAATAAAACAATAAGGATGGTCTTTGTAAAGTAAAAATCACATTGGTTAGTATTTAATTATGTATATTTTATGTAATAATGAGACAGTAATAGCAATGATGATTTGTTGCAATAGAGGTCTCTCCAAAAGTAATGCCTCCTACTGATTTCCACAACTGATACGAAGAGCACATTGACACTATTTGACAGAGCAAATTCTCAGCTACAAAACACTATTTTTCAACATAGTCACCACCATTAACTGTGCATTTTCATCAGTGATGAGCAAGAGTCTGCATGCTGCACTCATAAACATCTGCATTATCAGAGGTGACCCGCTATTGCTGCCTCTGCAATGCACCACTCACCCCTCACTGTGCTCACATCCACTGTTGTATCTCCATAAGTGTTCAGCATGTGTTCATGAATGTCAATGGCTGCCATTTTTTCAGCATGGAGGAGTAACAAACATAATAAATTAGGAAGCATTACTTTCAGAGCAGCCCTCTTCATCTCACTGCAGTTCTTCAGCTCTTTTCCTAAAGGAAAATATCTTGGCAATATAGACGGAGATTTAAAGGCAACCCATGAAATTAGGAATGCAGTGAGGTATGCAGGAGAAAGTGCCTCTTAGAGAGAAGCAAAGATTTCCATTCATGTTAATCCTATGTTTGGCACAAGAGCTTTGTTACAGAGTGTTGTAGATACTACCCCCCAGAAATATGTGATAGTGGAAGTAGGCAGTGTAAAGTCCATACCTGCTTCAGAGCAAAATGTCAGTTATTTTGGAAGTGTTTAGTGATGGTAAAAGCATAAGGATAGTTGAGATTAATCGAAAATAACAAGAATAATTGTAATAAGGCCTTCTTATTTCAATGAAATCACGGAGATTGTTTGTTTGTTTGTTTATTTATTTATTGGAGCTGGGGGGAGTCCATTTCTTATTGAAGAGAGCAGGACCAAGTCTTTCAGCACCATTTTTCTGCTGGGGTCATAGGAGTATTTTTTAGCTCTACAACAACTACTATTTAGGAAATGCGACAATTGCAGTACACCTTGGTAAAATTAAATGACATTGTCATATTGCTTGGAGTTTCTGCTCCGGTGTAGTATATCAAATACTGTAAAAAAAAAAAAAACAAACAAAAACAAACCTGTAAGAACAACAACAGAACCCCCCCAAGTGGTACTGTGAAATATTATCTACTAATTAGTGATAAATAACAAATACTGGAGGGAAAAAGTTCTTTATTCTATTTTCTGCTATTTACCCTATGCTGTCACAAAAATAAAACAAAAAAGTGAAGGTTATTCTGTGGTCAACAAGAACATCCTACTATTTCCAGTGCATTTCTGCATGCCCTTTTTACTTCTTTGGCATCTTTAACAGTTTAACTCTGTTCCCATGATAAATTAGGCACACAGATTAAAAGCTTGTCACTTTCTGTAAACTGTATTAATTATACATGGAGTACATGTAGTCTGTGCTTTCAAGAGCTTTCTCCAATCGTGTAGCACTGTCAAATGGGAAACCGAATGTTCAGGCTTGTGTGCTGTAAAAAAGGAAGTGAGTAGTTAGTATTTCAGAAAGGAAATGGTATTGTAACTTAAATATTGGGATTGAAATATATAAACGTGCTGATCCCAGACATGCTGGATACAGACCTTAACATTCAAAAATAAATACATTGTTTACTGTGTGACCTTAGGATTCCAAAATTGTACTGTCATTACTAGTAAAAGGTTAATGCATGCAGTCCACTTGGTATGGTTGTGTAGTATGTTACATTCTTAATTATTGCTTTTGAACATGGTATAGATGTACATGTAATTTAGGGACAGTTTATGCTCCCAGAATACACAGATTTTAAATCATAACTTGTAATAATCTGTGGGATTTTTTAAGGCTGATATAATTGTATTTGTTATGTACTGCTGTACTAGATGACTTCGTAAAGTACAAGGCACAATTGCTTATTTTTCTAAACAAACAAATGAAAAATCAGCTCCCCCTCAAACCAAATGGCAACCCTCCCTCCTCCCAGAAAACATCAAGAACTTCAGATGCCTAAAAAGAATGTGGACTAAGCCATGTAATATGGCTGAATTTCCCTGAAGGAGGAGGAAGGTGTCAGTTACGATTAATGTGAACAACATTTATGGCCCTCGAGATGTGACCTCTCGTTACAGTAAATGTGACAGCATGAATTACTTTCAATTACGGTGAACTACATTCAGCTACATTAGCTCTGACACACCTCAGTAGGAGATTGCTGCTTTGATAGCTTTTACCAAAGGAAAAAACAGCAAAACTTTTGATTGCAAATATGTACATCACTTAAACAAGACCAATGGATTTTGGTGATGATGTATTACTGCCTCAGGTTTTACACACTTCTGTTATATCATTTGTTATTTTCATTGCCTTGGGTACTGGAGAATATGAAAACCACCTTTTTAATATGGCATGCATAATAAATGTAAATGCTGGAAATTATTAAAGAAAAAAATCAGATGAAATATCCATTTTTTTTTTGTCAATAGTAACCTGCACATTTACTTGGAGTTTTAAGTAAGATTTGCTGGCAATCAGCACATCCCATTTAATATGGCGTAGCTCCATCTAAAATTAATAAAATTATCAAGTTAATCTTAAAAACTAAAGATATCACTACAGAATATATGCCGCTGCATGAAAACAGTTGTTATAACGTCACTACTTTTTTCTTCAAGGTTTAATTACCATGCTTCAGTTTATACCTCTAAGCTTTCACAGAAAATAAAAGATGCCCAAGGCAGAAGTCAACCTTTCACTTTTGCTACAGAGGAGATGCCATCTATTTCACGCTGTGCTAAGTATTCCATCGAAACATGAGTAAAACAATGCTTTTGGCAATTCATAAGTTAGAAATAACACTGAGCTAAAGAAATAGCTTTAATTAAAGCATTTTGTTCCTGTTTGAGGACTTGATCTTGCAGAGTATTGGGTGTCTTTTTTGCAATGATGAAGACCCTCAACTCTTTCCAAATTCAAGGCATTGGTGTTTACTGCAGAATTAGATGCCAAAAAACTTGCAATGTAAAATTGCCCATTAGAAAAAGAGATTACTAAATGGTATTTGCCTGTGAGTCTGATTTAACGCCATACGGAGTAAATTTGCCTTCATCCCATGTTAACTGTTTCAAACCTCAATTTTTCCAGTAATGACACTGGCCATTGTATATTGTACTAGTGGATTGTGAAAATACTTGTAAATGTGTCAGAAAGCTATTTCAAAGAGCAAGATGTAGTATAAACTTATTTCTATATCTCAGCATTTTTCTAGGCTGTTAAGATGCAAATATTTGTATCTTCCTTATTATGCTTACTAAAACTTAAAATAGAATCATAAAATGTTAAGAGCTTTCTCTAAATCCCTGAAACAGTTGGAGTTCTGACATTATCAGTTCAGCTCTTCTGTCTGTAAAACGCCCTTACTTAGATGCTCAGCTTAATGAGAGGTGATGCAGATTCTTATTTTTGTTGTATGTTTGTATAACAAAAGAATTCATTGCTGTTATAATGTGAGTTTCTCCCATGTTGTAAGCACTTTAATACGGGAGAGGAAACATAAAAGTCTAACAGACGGGGAAATTAAGAAAAAAAAAAAAAAGACTTTGTGGCTCTAACCTAATATTTTACCTGCACAAAGAGTGTGTATCACTCTTTGGGTTAACAGGTGACGCCCTATGCTTACAATCTGAGTTCTTTGCTTCATCTGAAGGTGATGAACAGCATTAATAATTCAGTAGTTCTTTTGCTTGATTTTTAATGGATGCCATCAAGCAGAAGCTTTAAAACATCAAACTTAGCTACAGTTTGGCACAGCCCCGTGAGCACAGATGTCATAACGTGCCTATTCATCAGTACATTTAAGTTTGTGTGTTCTTAAAACATGCAATCAACTCCTTGAAATTTCTTTTCTGCTGTTTTCACATAATTAGTTCTCACTTACATCTACTAACAGTACCTGCCCACTTTTAGCTGTAACACATAGACTTTGATTTTTTGGATGTATGTGCCACCTACCATTTTCCTCTCTCCTCAGCAAAATGGCAAAGTCTGGATGGAGTCTCTAGATATGAGCCACGTAGGCTGAGTCATTTGTAGAACCATCAAGTTCTGTCATATAGATATAAACACATAATGTCTAATATGAATTTATGAGCACATTTCCATAGAATGTATGAGATTAAATTAGCTGAGTTTTGGGGGAATTCCTAATGATCATGTTTTCATTTTTTCAAGTACTGAAGTACAAGAAAATTGGGAAAATACAGGACTGACTGCACATTAAAATCTTGAGCAAATGGATGTTGTTGGATTTCAGTGTGTACAGCTCAGCTGAACTGTGATTTGTATATAGCAAAAATAATAGGTTTCCCTCACGTACTTGGAAGTAGTTTTGGCAGACATAACTACAATTCTCTAGGGGTGAAAAGTCGAAAATTTTTTGGAAGGGGAAGTAGCGACTCTTGTTCCATGTAATTACTTTTGAGGCCACAGTTGTAAATATGTATATAAATATAAATAAGGGTCTATCTTGATGAATGTATGGGAGAAAGTTGCAGGGACTATGACACTTTACATCAGGTGGGGAAAAAGCAGATGTTGATATATTCAAACTGTCTTATAGTGACAGTGAACTGGAAACCATATCAGGGTAGTTACTAATGTATTGTTACAGACAGCGAGTTCTCTGGAAATCAAAACTAATCTCCAGAATAAGCAAAAAAAGAAAAAAGTCTTAGATGGAGTTCAGATGAGAGTAATAAAAACCGGAACGTAATCTTCCTGGTAAAGACTGTCCTGTGTGGATAAGAGGAAAATGAAATAAGAAACTCACAACCTAAATACATCTCCTGGGCTGCCAAAGGCATAGGAAAGAAAGGAAGGAATTCTTTTGGTAAAACCTTGAAATTGCAAGGATACTTTTAGAAGCATTTGAGATTTTGTGAGCACTGCTTACTGCCTTTATTATTTAGGCAGGCTAGATGATTAAAAAAAACAAATAAGCATAGCCGTCTGCAGAATCTGGAGCTGTAATTGCAGCAGCCACTGGGGAGGCACTAACTAATGTTAGAAGCATTCCAAAGGATAGAAGGAGAACTGATTCATCTGTAGAGAAGAAAGAAATTTGGCTTCGGGGCAGGCAGATGCATATTTTCCTTTCTATCAGAAGTTGAAGATCTTTATTACTAAGGTTTGATCTGTAGATCACAGGAAATGATGTAGTTATTTTAAACCAACTCTAATATACTTCCTTTGAATAGTTTAAAAAGAATTTTTCAGATCTATTGCATCAGAAATCTTTATTATTTGGATTGAAAGGTGAATTACATAACAAATGAAGAACAAATAAGTACTTTTTTCAACTTTACTCAATTTCTTTCAGTTTAGTTTTTACTGCCTGAGTATTCTTGGTATTTCAGCAATGACTATAGGTAACATTCCTGGTGTTTACTTCTTTCTAAAGTAGTGCAATTGCTGTTATTTCTGTTGAACATTTTTCTATCAAGGCATATAGGTTAAAATAAAGAATAAGTCTCCAGCGTAATGCCATTTACGAGAACCTAGCTATTACAGTGTTTAATTTTAAAATGAGCTTTCAGAAGAGTAGACCAATATCCATACCTGAGCAAGGCTGAAATGGAAACGTGTATGTCACGCTGATCTTGTTTGTGAACTGAACTGAGCACAAATTGATGATTTAGCTGTGCTGACTTTTTTTCTTGGAACTCCTTAATGTATACTGGGAACTATTCCACAACTTAATTCTTTTCCTTGTGCTCTACACTTGCAATGAACATACAGCCTACTTTCCTGTTACTTTAGGGAGTGCAGGGTTTCCATTGAATAGTATTATGGCAGAAGACAACAATTCTCCTATCAACCATATTGTTTCTAGAAATCTACATTTTCTTGATTATGAAACAGCCAGAACAATCTTACCCTCACTAGTATGATGCATTAAACGCATAATACGCAGCTCTCATGTTCATTGAACCTTCTGTTCTGGTTGAAAGAATTACAGAGGTTTCTCCTTTCATTGTTATCCATATACTTAGTTACTTGCCACACGAAATGGGAATTGCCCTGTCTGGTGTTGCTGCAGGAGAATACCATTTTGTTTAGAAACAACTTGTTTAGCAGACTGAGACCATCAAGGGTGAAGTCATACTTCCACATTTTTGTGGGTGTTGCAGATAACTTGTCTGTCAGTTTGGATAAATTCTTTTTTTTGTTCTTCACGCCTTTGTTCTGGACAGTGTCTGCAAGGACTATTCTGTGCTGCCCTCTCCTGTAGTTAAACATTCATTTTATTAGCATTCTTGCTGTTGACGTTTTTATAGTTAGATTTCCAAAGTTCTGGCATACTGTCTGTTTGTAAGTAAAGTGGTCTTCCCAGACTCAGTATGAGAATTGTTTTTATAGAGCAGTAATGCATATTGCCTACTAACAAATATAATGTAAATTAATGGATATCTAATTATTAAAATTCTTTCTAGAAAAAAACAGTTCCTAAGAGATTATAGAACACGTAGTGCCGTTGCCATTACCTACCATACTCCTCTTCAGTATATAAGAGTCATATCCACATTGTTCATTGTGTTAAATATGTTCCATATGAAACTCTAGTGATGATCTGACATTAGGAAACATTAAGTAAGAGACAAAACCAAAATACGTATTTCTTATCAAATTTCTTAACGGTATTATCCCAGTATCTCAAATCCCAGAGTACTTTCTAGCTAATTTTTTATAATGCTTTAATTTTGTGGTCTCTATTCCTCCACTCTGTTTCAAGTCATGCATAGGGAAGAAAAAAGGGAAAAGAAATGCATCCTGTGGACAGAGGTCCTTGAAGATTCTTACTGGGGAGGGGAAAAGAGAAGGTCAGCAAGGAAAAAAGATGGTAAACTGTGAACCACCATTCCTGGAAATATTTGTGCGTGTAGGCTTAGGCTCCATCCAGATATTGTGGGGATTTGCGGTTTAGGTACAATATTTGAAATTTAAATCTTTTTCCTTCAACGTTCATAAAAAATATTACATCCTACTGCTTGCTTATGAAAAAAATTCTCAAGTTATTTGCTTGGTTAATTTTCCAAATAAGGTAAATGAAGGTGTTGGCAGTAAGTCACATACTTGTTGAAGTGCATCTGGGGAGCACTGCTTTCCCACTGTGAAAATTATAGAAGGGAAAAGACCATTAAGAGACAATATGCAAATAGAATTGATTGAAGACAATGAGAAGTATGTGACCTTTTTTGATAGTCATTAATTTATTTCAGTGCCAGGAATGAATGAGTAAAATACTCCTGAAATGCAGCCATTATAGTTTACGTTGATTTAAGTGGTGGCTTTTTACTCATCTTTCCTTTTTTTCTTTTTTTTTTCATTGAACATTCTGGTACTTCTGTGTTAAGAAAACTGAGTTAAACATAAAAAATGGGCTTGTGACTACTCTCAGAACATTTGGAAGTTTTCTGCATTGCAACCTAAGTTGAAACAAACAAACATACAAGAAAACAAAAATGAAACAGTGAATTTACAAATATATTTATTTACAAAAATGTAACAGTGAATTTACTACTGTCAGTGCTCCTGTTTTCTGCTTGTGGGTTTCTGTAGGTCAGAGTGACTTTATAGGGATTAGAAAATTCTCTCGGTTTATAAATTCTCTGAGAATATGAATATGTTCACTAAAGTATCTGACCCTTAGCAACAAGCCCTCCCCACCGTTTTATAGCCAAAACATGCTATTTTATGAATACACAAAACTGCTAGCAAGTGCCACAATATATTTAAGATTGCTCTCGTGCTGTTTTATGATTAGATATAAGATTAATTAATTACTTGACAGTGGCTCTAGTAAAACCACGTGAAGTAAAACTATATGACAGAGTGAATGCATATTCTCTTCTATATCCTTACTTCACTGATTTTCCTTACTTTGCTTATTTTTTTTAAATATCATCAGTTAAATAAGAGGACAGCAGAAAGGTGCCCAAGTAATTTGGATTGTATTCCAGTTATATGCTTTATTGCTTGCTTGGCCTGTGTCTCTTGTGCATTTCAGATTCTTTGGCACATTGTGTTCAATTTTCAGTTGGAGTTCAGGGTTGAATCTTCCACATCACTACTTATTAGCAGCTATACAGCTTGCAATTTACACCTTATAACAATATAGTTATTGTTAAGTGATTGTTTCAAATCCCCAAATACTGTACACAGAGCAACTCAGATTTTCCTTTCCAGCATTAAATGCTTTTTTTTCTTAAGAGTTCCTTTTCTGATAATTTTTTAGTAGATGGAAAATTGGTAGGTCCGTTGTATTTCATCACTCTTGAGCACTTTTACAAAATCATGCCATTTACCGTGTTCCTTCAGAACAAGATGAATTAAAAAACTGTCTTTACAAGATTATGTAAAGGAGTGGCAATGATGTGTAGTAACATACAGAACGCACAAGAATTTTGTACATACTGTACAAAAATAGAGTGGGCCTACACAGATGCCTGATAGCAGTAGGAAAATTTGTCATCTGGATGCAACGTTTTTCTGACTGTACTGTGGATAGTTTATAGAACTGAGGTGTGTAATTCTGTCTGTGTAATTCCACAAGGTGAAGTGGAAAAAACATGATTAAATGTATGAGAAGTGATCACACTCAGAAGTGAAACACAGATTTACAGCACATTTAGGGGAAGTGACTACAGGAAATAATGGAAAAAAAGTAATCAGTGTTAAACATGATCTGTTTAGTCATCTATCTGTGGCTGCCAGAATCTGTCAGCTGAAAGCATGGGCATTTGTGCTACCCAGAACTGTCTTTGAAAATTGAAATAATGTCTTGGTGACTTAAGTTATTCAAATGCTGCTTCAGATGACGTTGGTCAAAAAGGGAGTTGAAGAAGCTTACACTTGAACTTAATTACACTTCAGCATGTAGCTTACACATCCATTTTCTTCACCTGCTGTACTTGACATTTCTGAGATGTCCTATTACACATTCTTTTCTTATAAGCATGCGTGTCTGCTTGAGATCTAGACAGAGAAACTGCTAACTGTGGCTCTACCAAATGATTGTGAATTCACAGTTCAAATGAGATGAAAACATTTTGTGTTCTCTTTGGAAACAGTGTTATTGCTGTGAGTGAGATTTGTCATTTAACAGTGCTACTAGGAACAGAAACCCATTCAGATTTATATAAAACTTGTTTAAAAATGCTTACTGTGCAGCAACTACTTAGTGTCAGCAGTACCTCCTAAATATAGAATTTGCATTTGGTATTGACTCTTAAATATCAACCTTGCTATCAGATGTAACAGCAGTAAAAGCCTCAAACCACGTGGATCTCTGGTGTTAGGATGGTGTCCTATAAAGTGGCTTGGAAGGCTCGAGATATTTCTAAGGTTTATGCCAAGTTCCTGCACAGAGTTGCCCTGGATTCTGCTTCTGAGCCAATGCATTCATTTCAGTTTTATTCTTAAAGACTTTTGTAACTGTGGCAGAAGCTAAATTTCTTATACTTGTAGTAGTGATTTATGTAAACTAAAGAATTTACTTAGACACTGACCACAGGACAGTATCATAACTGTTAGGAAACGTGTTCTCAGATTTTCCCTAGATGGACTTCTGAATACATAAAAACATATTGCAGATTAATATTTGAAAGCAGATTAGCCACCTCAGTACTTTCTCCACTACTGCCTTTTTAATTGTGAAAAAAATTCTCAAGTCATTTTCCACACCTTTATAAAAGGTTTTTCTTAAGCATATATTTCTATACGGAGTGCCTTTTAAATAGAAATATTCAGCAGTTACTGTGTAAGGAAGAAAACTACCACTCAGTTGACACAATTGGAGTATGTTGGCTGTGCAAGCCAAATCCCTTTCCACATGGGAATCCTAGGCCTCAGAAAACCTGCGGTCTGTTTAAACCTTTGTACTTCTGAGATGTGGGGCCGAGGGTGTCCTGGGAGCAATTTAAGGTCAGAAACTTTTACTGATTGTGCATAAACATGAAATGGTCCTGTGTAGATGGAACACCATGTGCTCTTGAAAGCAGTGTCTGCTAGTTCCTCTCTGTATTAAAGAAGTGTAATTATGGATAATTACTTTTTCTAAAGTTTCTTTTTCTTTTTTTTTTTTTAATTACTCGCTGCAGAGCTCCTCTGTGAAAGTAGAAGCTGTACTTACAAGAGTACAAATTCAGACATCTGACCTAGTTAGGTGTGATAGTTGTATTCCCTCAGGTTAGCTAGGGCTGGTCAGGAAGAGACAACACAGTTTAATTGGATTAATCAGAATGCAAATCCTTAAAAATTGTTTTTCAAGCCCTCCCTCCCTTGCTTGGCATCACAGAGATGAAGATACAGTAAACTCATTAGTTTGTCAAAGCATGAATGGCTTTGTGTGTTGTCAAGGTACTGGTCACACATCCTAATTAAAAGCACAATTGATTATTAATCCACAGATAAAGAAATCAAAGCATCTGGCTTTCTGTATGACTGAACTGCAGAAAACTGATCAGTTGAGTTACTTTACTTAAATTGAGTCAATTCATCTGATAAGGAGTTTTTATTCTGATAGATGCACATTACTGTGGATACAAAAATGTTTTCAACGTCAAGAATTTATGAAATTTTCAATGTCCAGGGAGCAGGATTTAATATGAGAATGCTCTTAATTATGTAATGTAGCAGGTTAAGGTTTTCGCAAACCAGTGACTTTTTATTTTTAAGCAGTATTCTTGTGAGATGTCTTAAGTTAAGCAATGAGTTTCAGTGTGTCATGTTGAAATACGTGGCAGTAGCTTTGCCTATTTCTTTCGGAGATTTTGAAAATATGAAGGTAATAAATTATGACTAATGTACGCCATCTGGCAAGGGTGGGAAAAAAAAATTCTTCCTGAGCAACAGGGTTTCTGCTAAGCTGATTTACTTAAAATAAGAAAGCAAACACATTTCTTCGCTGAGAAAATGTTCCAACAACTTCCCTGAAACTCAGTGGATACGGGTAGCCTTTATTTTGTACTAAATGATCGATCTTAGCATGGAGCTTGTTGGCCTCTTGCCTGACGAGAAGGGCAATGTAACAGTGTTGTTGCATCAAAAATTCTTAAAAAGATTACTGAGTCTTAGCAGATTTGAGCAACATGAACAGAAGTGTGAGACAGCCTTGCAGGAATCAGCCTGTGGTAAAGAGAGGGCCTGGTTCTGTGTGGAAGCAAATTGGTGAACAAACTACTGTTAAACTATCCAGCAGCACAGTTAGATCCTTAGTAACAGCGAGATTTTTGTGCTTCCTGTCATCTTCAGATTTACAGCTATCAGTTTTTAATCTGCTACTTTTGTGATGCTATACAGAATAAATGCTGTCGTAGATGTTCGTAATTATGTATATTTTCTAATTTAATCTGTATGGTTTCAAGAACTGAAGTGGTCTCTTCAATACAGGTGTTTTTCAGGGACTCAGGCTTAAATATGTTCTTATTTAAGTTCACTTGTCTTATATCTTAGTGTTCCGACTTCCATTTTTAAAGGAGTAAATTATTCACTCAAAGATCCTAAATAATATGAATAAAATAAACATTTGCATGGATATTTCCCCACTATAGAGAAAAATAAGAAATGTGTTCCTTGTAATCTTTTGAAACTGCAGTCTTCTGTCTGGATCCTTAAATTATCACTTACTGCCTGAGTTCTGCATAGCAAGCGTACTTCTTCAGCCCTTCCAGTAGTGCTGAAAATGGGATAGTTAAACTTTATTTACTCTTGATTAATGCTTGCTTAAGCTCTGGGTGATGTATGGCCATAGATGTCTCTAGGCTGCAGAGGAAGGATTGGTGTTCCTAGATGGGCAGAAGATTACAGGAATGCAAGGAGAGACTGCCAGTACCTTCCTGAGGGTGAGCAGGTTGTCAGCTTTGTGTTAGAACATCTGTTGGCTGCCCACTTACTGAAAAACAGTGTGTAAGGAAAGCACAGCCGGTACTTTGGATGCCGTTGTTAAATACCGGGCCAAATCACTTCTCTGGCCACTGTGGAAGATACAAAGTGTATTTAAAAAAAGAAAAAAAATAGAACGAAAGAGTGAGTGTGCAAGAGCATGGAGGAAGGGAGGAAAATGAAAAGACAGAAGAGAAGAAGGAAAAGGGAGGAAAGTAACATAGTGTTTAGAATAATAGGGATCTTTAGTAGTAGATGTATACTAATGAGTTCCTAATATTTTCTCAGGGTTTTCAAGAAATTGTTTCTCTTGAAATGCCCATTGGCTGTTCTGTTAAAAAGCATCCTTCCTTTGTGCCATTGACTCAGTTAATAGCATCATCCCCGGTTCTGTCTTGTATCCATTATGAATATACATATCTCGGGGCCAACTCTATAACCAGGGCATGCATTTCTATTCTTCCACGGGAATGCAGGAAAACTCTCCCACAATGTTCAACACTGTGCAAACTGCAGGGGCTTTTGCACATTGAATTTGTAGTGGATATAGTTAGTTACATTCATCCCAGTTCTATCTATACCATTCTCTGTGCTCATGTAAGAGTTTGAAATAGATCAAAATAATAGAAATATTAACTGGGAAGAACTTCTGGGGCTTATCTAGAACTTTAGCTCTTAGCAGGACAGTTGCCAGTATGCAATCAGATCAGCTGTGCTGTTGTATAGCTGCATCTTCAAAACTTCTTGCCTTGAAGCCACCTGTTCCGGTGTTACGTTTTCCTATTGGTAGAGAATCTTTTCTTAATTCCAAATTTGGAGTTTGTGGCTCTTTTCCCATGTTTTATCATCTGCTGCTATTCTGTATTTGGCTTCATCATCTTTGTAACTCCCCTTCAAGTAGTTATTGTCCACTGTTAAGTATTTAATAGCCTTCTTTTGATGGAGAGAAGATCTTTCCTTCACTGCAATTTGCACTTTATTAATGTTCTTTTTGAACTGAAGGGCCCCAAACTGTAGTAGCTGCGCAGCCGCATGGCACCGTGTAGAGGTGAGATGGTAATTTCCCACAGTTTGCTGACCGTGCTCGGGAATTCCTAATGCAGCTCAGTATACAATTTGTCTTTCTTTAAATCAGCACATTTAACTTGGTTCCCAGTGTAACTTTCAGGTTCTTTCTCAGCCTGTCTTGATGTGTGGGATTATTCTACCCAAGGTACGGAACTTTACATTTCTCCTTTTTGAAATTCATGAGGTTTCTGTTGGTCCAGCGGTCAAGGTTTCTTAAAGTCCCTTTGCTTTGATACACACAACCTTCTCGGGTTAGTTCATGCTCTGCAATTCAGAATGCTCTGAGTGCAGAACTCACCCTGCTACACAGCTGTGGACATCCTGTTGCCTTGGTCACTGCTAGTTTAGCATTATGTAGAGCTATCTTGTGAATTTAGGGAACAGAGTGCCAGTGTATATTCATTTTTCATTCTTTATTTTTGTGTTAGGATTGTCTGTCCCTTTTATAACTCTTCTCCCCATTCTGCATACGTTGCGTGAGATTGATATAGCAAATCTGAAACAATAAAATCGAAATGACTAAGAATGAAAGCTTATCATAATGCCTCATAAAAGCAAATTTACCAACTATATTATTACCCATCTAGAATTCTGGCTTGCTTTGGAGTAGCCATCCTAATGCCTGTCTTCTTTTTAATTAATGCCAACTGATACTGATCTTCAGTGGACCAATACCCAGTGCTCATCTTTGTCACACACTGCTTGTATTTCTCATAGAATCATTAAGCTTGGAAAAGACCACTAAGATCTAGTCCAGCCATCAGCCCATCGCCACCATGCCCCCTAAACCACGTCTTTCATCTTACAGCATTTTTCCAAAAGAAGGCAGGATAGGAGGAGTAGGATCCTATTACGTTGGTTCTAGGCCAAGTAGTGCACACTTGGAAAACAGTCATTAGAAAAAAGAAAATAAAAAATCATCTCTGGGCCTACAGGATAGAGTAGGATTTGAAAAACTGGAAAATAATCAATCAGCGTCCCGAAAATGGATATTCCACAAGTTCTATTTATTGATAATAAAAGTGGTTCTTAATGGTCCTAAAATGTGATTTCCTCATGTCTTGACTGCCCCCACATACTTGTTTTTATATTATTATTTTCTATCTTGCTTGAAAGGTACAATTTCACTATAATTGCACTGAAATTGTGATATCATTTTTCTCCCTGATCTGTTAACCAGAAGTAACAAGCTTGTAACAGTACGAGTTATCACCATTGGGTTTAAAAAAATTTCTTGCTCTGAATCATATAGGATGTTCAGCATACTGATTAAGAAATAGGGAACAGTCCTGCTTCCATAGAAAGGAAAGAAAATGAACGAACAAGACCAATGTATTTGAAAAGATGGGGGTTAGGTAGTAGGATAGAGTGAACTGCAGCATTCAAATGAACAGCTGGAGTATGTAACCACTAAGCAAGGTACACTGGGACTAGGGTTGGTGCCTAGCCCAGATATCTGTAGAGCATTAAAGCATTCTGTGAAGAGGAGCAGGAAGGGGTAAAGATGCTTTTTAGAAAAGAGTCTGGTAGGTATATGGTGGGATTAAATTACATCTTTGCCTGTAGTAACATCTCAGTGAACATAACGGTCCAGAAATATGATCATAGAATGGCTTGATTTGGAAGGGACCTAAAACATCTAGATCATCACCCTCCTGCTGTGGGCTGGTTGCCACCCACCAGATCAGGCTGCTCAGGGCCCCATATAGCCTGGCCTTGAGCACCTCCAGGGATAGGACATCCAAAACTGGTTCTGGCAGCCTGTGTCAATGCCTCACCACTCCCCGAATAAAGAATTTCCCAATATCTAACCTAACTCTCTCCTGTTTTAGTTTAAAACCGTTTCCCCTTGTCCTATCACTATCCGCTCATGTAAAAAGTCAGTCCCCCTCCTGCTTGTAAGCTCTCTTCAAGTACTGGAAGGCCACTGTGAGATCTCTAGGGATCTTTTTCTTCTCCCAGCTTAACAAACCCACCTCCCTCAAGCTTTCTTTGTAGGAGAGATGCTCCAGCCCTCCAGTCAACTTTGTGGCCCTCCTCTGGCCCACTCTGACATCTCCATATCCTTCTTGTGCTGGGGGACCCAGACCTGGACATAGTACGCCAGGTGAGGTCTCATGAGACCTGAGTAGAGGGTGACAATCCCCTCTCTCCCTGCTGCCACCCACTCTATTGATGCAGCCCAGGATCCTGTTGGCCTTCTGGGCTGCAAGAACACACTGCTGGCTCATGTCCAGCCAGTCCTGCTTTCCTTTCATGTTAACAAGTTGTTGAAATTTGCATATATGAAGGTTCCTCTCTTTTGTTTCACATTTTCTTTTACTGCTCTGGCTACTGATATGTATTTTGCCTATAGCAAATGCCAACCTAATATTTTTGTCTTCCTTGTGTTGTCTTAAATTATTTATCTTTCTATACCCAAGTTAGAGACTTGTATGCAGGGAGACCAAAATAGCTGTTATTGTGGAATGTATACATGGTAGAGCTTGGCTGGATTTCAGCATTTTTGCAGTCCGGTTCTCAGGAGCACTCATAATTCGTATTATTGTAACCTTTGTTGTGCTCTCTGATCAAAGACTTGTAGTGGCTATTTGTTCACAAAGCATTCATAACTATCTGACATCACTTGATTCTTGTTACTGTGTAATTGTTCCAGTTTGTCAGTGAAAAATTAGTAAGGGGAAGAGACAATTTTGAAATTGGTGTTAGGAAAAATAACAGGAGAATATGGTGAGGAGGAGAAGGATGTCCATCATTGTCACTGGGGCAAGAGAACTCATGCAAAACAATGTAGCTGAGGAGAAGCTGCCTTGGGTGAAGCTCTGTAATCCTTGTTTTCTGACTGTAATCTTTACTGAGCAATTACCATCTGTATAATTAACGCTGTGTATGATAACAGTGAACAACATCCGTAAGTGCCTGAAGAAGTTTTAAAAAAAAATGAATCATTGTGTCTTGTATTCTTGGCTCTAATATTTACGTAATGTCAGATAAGAAAGCAAGTATTATACAAAGCAATGAAATGATGATTTCTGAAGGTAAAAAGAATAAATGTGTTAATTGATCTGTTCTGATAGCAGCGATTTTTACAACTTATCCAAATCAAATGTGCTATTAGTAGATGAAGAGGAAGCCGCAAAAGATTATTATCCGCTACCTATGAAACGAGATTCAACATTTATGTTGGTTTAAAATATGGATGCTGGTAAAATGAAGATACAGTGTAGTAACAGTGCTTTTAAAAAGTATTGAAACAAATGTGAATCGGATATTCAATGGTACAGGGTGATGGTATATGAAGTAAAAATTTCTTCAAGCATATTAGGATGACTTAAAGCAAATCTTGTTATATGGAAGGAAGAATAAGTCAATACAAACTTCCATGTCAAGATGACTGTGGAATTAAAATAAGACCTCACTCATAATAACTTTTCAAAGCTCATTAGTACATTAGTACATTCTCAAACTCCTTTAATAGACAGAATTCTGTGTGTTGTAATTAAAGGCTGATGTAAATAATAGTTTAAGTATAGCTCTGCGTACTTTTTAAAGATATTTCAAGGATCCTATTCTACAACATTTTCTAGTTCTAATGAGTGTAATGAATCCTCTTGATCTGGATGGGACTATTTGCTTAAGCACAGACACAATACTTCTGTGTTTGCCGAATTGCAGACTTTTTTATCTCATGGAATACAAAAGCAGGAAAATTCTCATGCAATTGTGTAATTACAACCTTGTCAGTACAGCTAACATTAAATGCTATGCAATTAAAATCCATGAAATAAACTGCCATGAAGTACTGTTTCTCCTTAATCCTGATCAATACAACTTACCCTCTTACTGTGAATTTTGAATAGTAAAAGAGCTGTTAAATTGCATTGTCTTTCATTGTACTTTTTCTTTGTCTTTTACAGGAAAAAGTAGAATATGCCTTCCTGATAATTTTTACAGTTGAAACATTTTTGAAGATTATAGCATATGGATTATTATTACACCCCAATGCGTATGTTAGAAATGGATGGAATTTATTGGATTTTGTAATAGTAGTAGTAGGGTAAGTAACTCATATTTCATTGTAAAAAGGTTTTAAAATCTTCTTTACAGTGAAGTAGATGTAGTAGATCTGTTTGACTGTGTGTAAGGGCCTGAGCTTGACATTTATTCCTCTGGAGTAAAAGCAACAGCTGATAAGAGTGAAGAATTCAATGTGAAGTCAAAAGTTTTCACTGTATTGATGGTGCTGTATTGCACCATCAGCTATATACTAAAAGTTAATAGGGATTTCTGTGTTCTGCCAAACAATTTGACAAGATATATTTCCCTTAGTTGTCTCGCCTTGTATCAAGAAGGTCTGGAGATTTTGTTTCCCTCTGACAAGATACTACTCAAGCCTTGTGCAGGTTAGAGAAGAGTGAAGAGTGGAATGTCCCTTGGAAAGTGATTATTGAAGAAGGGAATTTCCAGTATTGCAGATTTTTTACTAAAACATTTTTATTGATATAGCCTATGGAGAACATTATCCCATGTAACCTTGTAGGTTTTGGCTGGTTTGCAAGGAGAAGCTTGGCATGCAAGTTCAAACTGTGTCAAGTTCTCTGTAATTGACAGAGCCCAGGAGTTGAAGAGTATTCTGCTCTTAGCTCATGCCATTGCATCAAGAAAATAGATGCAAAGTAAAGGAATTTGTGGTAAAGCCTTATTAATTAAATATAGAGAAGTATTATGAATGTGTTAATAACCAATTTATAACTATTTGATTCTGAGATAGAAAAAATTACTGAGAAGATTGTATTTGGGCCAGTTGCTTGGGCCAAAAAGAAATTTTCATTGAGGACTAAAATTTGTATATTAATAGATCCTTCATCAGGCTAGGTCATTCTCAACAGATTGGCCTCTGTGCCTGAAGGGGAAGCTTGGTGGGTAGGTATGGAGACTATCACGGATAAAAGCTCTGTTCTCTTGCCAGGCTCACTTGAATAGACCTCTTCTCTTTTGTCAAATGACCATGGAGCTACAGTAAGCCTGGAGCAGTCTAATTAACATGACCTCTATCTTTGGCTCTGCCCTAAATACATGATAACTAAAAATTTTTCCATTAACTCATAAAATGCTCACTATTGGAGACTAAATCTGGTTAGGTCAAATACTCGCACTGAGTCCATACAAAATATGAAAAAAATGGACTACATCTTATGAAATACCTAAAATATCCCACTAAGATTTAAATTGTAGCTCAAACCCAAAAGTTTTGAGGCATAAATTACTATGTATGTTGCCATCAGTTGTCATCTTCCTGGAATTATTGCCCTTCAATGACACACAATGTTTTCTTGTTCTCGTGGTTAAAAAAAAAAAAGACACAAAACCCAAGCAAAAACACCATGCACATAAGTAAGGAAACAAGCATGAGTCCGTTTATTTCATTAATACTTAAAAGAAAACCTAATTAAAAAGTTGTTACTCATATATAACTCAAGGTGGATGTGGAATCACTTCTGGATCTGATTCTGTTGGACTAGTATCATCATGCAATTTCATTAGGTATTTCAATAGCTTTGAAAGAGCTGCCATGCTGTCCTCTAGTCAACATATTAGATGAAATTTACTTTGTGTGCTTTTTCAGCAGAAACTGAAGCAGTCCAAATGCATAAATCTTAACTATGCCAAAAGAAATCTCTACCAGAGAAGGAGAAACATGCACAGAGGCTTTTTCCCCAACATCAAATTCAGCATTTAAACTTTGATAAACTGTACAGGAGGATAAATGTCAATTTTAAGAATAATAAGTGTTTGTATGTTTTATACCTTAATGGCTTTAGATGATGGACATAAAATGACAGAACTGTAGATATAGCTGCTATTACTCGTCTCTTTGTCACTTCTCTCTGAAACCAAAGTAGGAATTACCTTCTGAGCAGTCTACTACTTGCCTGCATTCTTTGTCATCCAATTTCTATTGATTTAAGTGAAATAATAAGGGTCTAGCAGAGAAAGCTTTCATAGTGCTTTTATAGTGCTTTCCTGTGCGTGTAGCCTTTAAATTTTCTGAATAATGTACTGACTAGCAGGCTGAAAGCAGCTTCTCTTAAACTGGGGTTTTATTCAGAAGACTGCTTAACCATGTTGTCTTTAGAGCACAAGTAGTCTAGCTGGAATCATTGAGATGGCTCATTTTCTTAGAATTATGCTTCATTTAAATTATGAGGATGAATCAAGATCTGAAATACTGTGTGGACTTCTCAGGGTGTTACAGTAGGTAGGTTGCTGGATTGATGTTCGTTCTGAGAGCCGTGTGATGCTCTTTGTGTCTGGCTTTCATTCTGGAGGAGAATGAAGCTGAACAGGAATGGGAATTGACTGATACAGGTTGATTGCTGACTGGGGGAGGAGAAAGTCTTCAGGATTCTACTTTGGGCATTACATGATTTATAGCAGCTGTCCTACAGCACTGTGAACCAAAGTTGTGAAAACTTCTTTTGCTGAAGCCAAAAACCTACACGTTTCAGGAGTCCCTTACAAATGTGAAATATTTCAGGACTGCAAGAATATTGACTTGTTAATCCTTTCAGATGAAGTGCAGTTTTGCAAGTATTGGACTACGGACTCTGTGCAAAGGATTATTATGTTTTTCATGGTCCAGAGTTGCTTGTCTAGAAAATAATGCATCTAAAATTCAGGTCCAAACTGAAATAAGCCTAAGTTTACTTTACATTTCAAACACTTGCGTCTGTTTGAATTTCTGCTGGAAGTGGGAGGGAAAAATAAAACCTTGTCTTCCAAACTCTTCTAATGAATTACTAGCTCATTTCTGCAGTGAAAAAATACAATGTAACAAATGAGTCATCTGGGAATATTTTTATACTCAAAGTTATTATGAATAAGAAACAAATCTTTTTGGTGTTATTAAATTTTGGACTCAAATTATTTTTTAACATATTCAGCTTTTGCTGACTGTATTTAGCATATTGAAGTCACTTGCAGTTCACATATTCCTCTAAAATTAAAACAGATGGTTTCTTGTGATTATCTATTTCGTATTTTAAGGAGAAGACTGCTTTTCCAAACCTCACAGTTAAAACGTTTGAACAAGGAGAAATGGCAAAGTAGCTTCATTTATCTTCATGTATTTAAAAATAGCCAAGGGGTGTGTACAAGTAGGATGCTAATTTATTGGAGACTGTGTGATCGTCACTCTCAGAAGGGATTAGCACTTGCAATTCATAACTCTTCCTGTCATGATTTAATACGTCAGTATTCCTCTCACTTTGAAATCTGGATGGCTTTGCAGAGTTATCTGCAGTTCAAGTAATTTCCTAATACCTTTGATGGCATGGCAAATGGATGGTGATGACCTTACCCTTCATCTCATTTTCTAGATTATTTAGTGTAATATTGGAACAATTAACCAAAGAAACAGAAGGTGGCAGCCACTCAGGTGGCAAACCTGGTGGCTTTGATGTCAAAGCCCTAAGAGCCTTTCGTGTATTGCGACCTCTCCGGCTTGTATCAGGAGTGCCCAGTAAGCTCTTTTCTATTTAATTCTGTTGAAATAAATATTGTAAGTGATCTGATTGTTTAACTTTCATGTTCCAGATGCTAGCATAAATGAGATAATATAAAGTTGATTTTTCTTATCTGGTTGTTTATATAAAGTGAGATTCAAGATGAATGATATGCTATTTCAATTTGAACAGAGGATTGTGAATTCATTCAGTGTATGATCTTCTTACACAGTTCAATAAGCAGATGGGTGAATACACTTCCTTTTTGAAGCTTTATATAAAATGGAGTTACGTGTTCAAATGCAAATAAACAAGAAATTAAAATTTAGATTTTTCAAATTCTAAATCCTACACATCTGAAAATGTAGGTGGTCCTAAAATAGTTTATATTTTGATAAGTGTATGCCAAAGCACATTACACATTTAATATTTCCTGCCCCCTCCAGTGCACATGAATGCCTTCTGTTTATGTCAATAAAGCTACCAGATAAATTAGGAGACTTGAAAAGTAGAGCAATATTATCTAAAGAAAACAATTGAATTTTGTAACAATCCTTCCTATTTTCTTTTCATGCATTATTGATTACTGAAGCTATTTGGGCTGAGTAAGAGGTTCATGGCTTACAACTCAACTCTTTCCAGTAGTTGTGTTTATTATATCATAGTCTCTTACATAGAAATGATTGTGTATGGTGCATATTTAGCAAAACACGTTCAATGAAGAAAGAAGCAGTCTTAGGAAATGCCAGAAAGGAAGTCTTTTGAAATAAAAATGAGCCACGTTTTGCTCTCGTTGGTACTGTGGCAACCTCGTTAGTCTGGGTTTTACTTCTTTTAGTAAGAACAAAATTTGGATAAGTATTTAATTAAGGAGAAAACACAAGAAAAGTGAAGTTAGGTCTGAAAGTGAGAGATGAATAACTAAAAAGTAAGATTGTTCAAAGTGAAAATGTGTTTTCCCAGATAGCCAATTGCAGAAATCTGTTTTTTATCGGGAGAGATACATTGAGTATAGCTAAGTATAATTTCCGCGGACTTGTCACAGGGTTGTAATTGTAGCACAGGGCTTCTTAGAGGTTCTATAAAATGATCTGCAGCCACATACTGTGGCTTTCATTTCATTTCTAAAAAAAATGCAACTGTAAATTCTTGTGACACATTTCAAGCATTGGCTTCTGTGACATAGCGTTTAATAACAGAGGAAATCATTAGGCTTTGACAAAAAGCTTTAGTCTCCTATGAAGAATATGGTTCTGGGCAGTAAAAATGTTTTTAAATGTTTACTCTCTGCATGTGTATATCATACATTTCTAATAATGTGTTATTACAGAAGTTTTGGTAAGACAAGAACGTGGAAACCTAGCTCATATCTTGTATCTTCTTTTCTTTTAGGTTTACAAGTTGTCCTAAACTCCATTATAAAAGCCATGGTTCCCCTGCTCCATATTGCCCTTTTGGTATTGTTTGTAATCATAATCTATGCTATTATAGGATTGGAACTTTTTATTGGAAAAATGCACAAATCTTGTTTTCTTATTGATTCAGGTAAGTCATGGAACTGCTTATTAATATAAGAGATTGGTTCTGTTGTATTTCAGGTCTGTGAGATTTCAATTTGAAATAGAGCAGGGTCTAAAGCACTAAGACTATTGTAACCCTAGGTTTCAGTGGCTTGTAATTTTAGGAAAAGTGTATGCTTTTTAAAAACATTCGAGGAAACTGGTACTGCCACCAACAACAACATGCAAAACAGAGACTAGAATGTGTTCTGAACCACTTTTAATGTCTGAAACGTCCAACTGCAGTGTCAGCAGTGAAAATATTCAGGGTTGCTATCCACAAGGGACAACTCAATGGTTTTTCTAGATGTCCCATAACTAGTAAGGTATACTCTCTTGAGATTACAGTTTGGCAGTGTCTCTCCTTCAGTATTTTGGATGGTGTGACAAGAAATGGAGTTCTAAGATGAACAAGAAAACAATGTTCCTTTACCTATGTGAATGATGCAGTGAAAGTGTTTCTTATGGGAGAGTTTAGAAGGAGTGAAATGTTATCATGAGGGAGAAATATGTGATGGCTAAAGGTATGTTTCTTTCACCTAAGAAGTGAAGTAGACTACATGAAGCAGTTAGTCTTGGCCTGTTTCCTTGGTGGTACATCAGTATGAAGAGGAAAAAAAAACATTAAGTATGGGGAATTTCTGAAAAGATGTGTAGCATTATTACAACTGTAAACATGCTTTTTTTTCCTTCCTATTGCTTAATTACTTGAGCTCTTTTATATGCTCAGTTTTGATTAGAATATTTTAAGATTGAAGGGCCCAGGTGTCAGAGAGACTAACAACTCTAAAGCTCACTAGTTCCCTTTCTCAGCATTTCTCAGGTTGACATCTAGATTTATGTTCCAATAGGTTTGATATTTCTTCATATAGAAGAATCAACTCATGAATGTTTGAGAAATGAAAGTTCAGACTTTTTTGGTCAATTTTCAGATATACTAGTTGAAGAAGATCCAGCACCTTGTGCATTCTCAGGGAATGGACGTCAGTGTGTCATGAATGGCACTGAATGTAAGGGTGGTTGGGTTGGACCGAATGGAGGCATAACGAACTTCGATAATTTTGCATTTGCAATGTTGACTGTGTTCCAGTGTATAACCATGGAAGGATGGACTGATGTGTTATACTGGGTAAGTAACTTCAGAAATAATTGAACTTTGCTTACTTTTAAACAGACTTCAATGTTCAGATGAGAAATAAACTGTTTTAGGATACCATAAGTAAGAAATCTTGGTGAGTTTTAATAGAAGAGAAGCTTAACTGCTTAACTTCTTCCAGTCACAGTACCTTTTTGGCTTGCTTAGGCTAGGAAGGCATTTTAGCAACAAATGTATTCTTTGGGTTGTATTTGTTTGTTTCTGTTTTTGTCCATTTCATTTGGATAAAAATAATACCACATTTATGTCCTTTGGACTAGCATTTTTTCATGCAAGTGTACAGTTCTTAAACATGTCTTTTCTGATTAATCTTAGGAGCTCTCTTTCTGCGGTATTTCTGCAAAATATTTTGCAATATTAACATAAATTAGACCAAAACAAGCTCTCAGCTGTCATTGTTTGCCTTGGGGACTGTAAACCACTTGTTAAACATGTGAAAAAAAAACAAGTCACAACAGTTGTGAGCCTGACATTGTCACCAAAGAAGCAGCAAAATGTATTCAAAAGTATTGCTGTGTAAGGCCCCACCTTTAAATGCCACTCCAGCATTAAATAACAAGCCTTCTCCATCTCCAGCATAAAATAACAGCTGGACACAGTATGGAAACAAGATACTCTTTGTCCTAACTTTGCAGATGAGAATGGAGAAAAAGAACACAGATTTTTAAATGAATAGGGTTACCTAAATATTCAGGTAGGTGTTTCTCTGCCTTACCCTATTCCAATCAAAGAACATTATTTTCTGTGACTTTTAAAGGACCTAAATATTTGGCATGAGTGACTTGTACAAAGTCATCCAAGAAGCCTGTGACAGAGCCTACCTACTGCAGGTGCTCAAAATCGTTGAGAATATTCCATACTACTTGGTACTGAGCAGTAAGTCTTTGCAGCAATTAGGACCTTATGGCAACTTTAACAGTTTGATTACTGAGATTTTTTTTTACAGAGAAGAGATTTGATTGCTAGTGAGGATCACAATTAGAACGTCGTTGAAAACAGATGAGCCATCTTAGGGCATGTCTTTGTGGAGCTGTGTTCTATGTTATGGTGTTGACAGCAGCTCACAGTTTGCATTGCCTTTAAGTTTGGCCAAGTGGCATTATTTACTAATACTGAATCTTCTGTGGAGTACAGGATGCAATTAAAGACATAGCATTCCTCAGTGAATGGACACTTTAAGTGGTCATTTGTTGCAAATCAAGGTGAAATATGCTGCTGCTAAATAATATAACACCTGTCTGTGTAGTCTCAGAATAAAATTTGTGATACTAGAACATATAATATGAATATGTTGTTAAGTTAGTGTCACTATTAAAAATAATTAGTATGATAAGATGGCATTCTTTTTGGATTCTGAGATGAAGAAGTTGGCAAAATAGGAATCTCTGCTTCCACTGTCAGTTGTCAGAGAGGAAGAATTGGTTGTAATCATGCAAATCTTTGGTAGCAAAGGGACTGACAATAATGCAGAGCTACGCATGGGCCAGTTCGTTGTTTGTCACGGTTTATGCTTTTTGAGTTTTGCTTTCCAACTCTTCTTAGACTTCTCAGAGAATGCATTACTGCAGAGTTAATATCTATTTTATATGATTTGTATTGTGATGATGACAAGTATTTCTATCCCTCCTGAAACGGAAGGTTTGCCATGATTGTCCAGAAAAAAAATACACATTTGACACTTTTCAAGGCAGAAGTGTGCTCACATTTTAGTACCTGGCAATTACTTTAACAGTCACAGATTTTAACAGCGAAAGTCAGTGATAAAGCTCTCAGGGAGTTAACATATCCAGACTATGATTTTTACAAAAGAAATAGAAATGACTAAATCTGAATGGCTTAACATTAAACATTTTTCCCCCTTGGAATTAAGAAGCTAATTGATTAGATGCATTCTAAGAAACCGCCAGCCCAAAAAGTAAAACCATTAGAAAAGGATGCTGTGAAAATTGTCATGGTCAGATGTTTTCAAAACACAATGCATAAGAAAATTCAAAATTCAAAAACTTCAGAACTGCACAGGTATTATTTTATTTGTTTCTCTAAAATGGCTTCCCAAAAGCCAAAGTTATTTACAGGTACACAGATGTCAGTTTTAATTTTATTAAAAATGATACTGGGCTTGTTAGTAAGAGAACAAAGAAATGTATTGACCTAGTAAAATATGTTCAAAACCAGATATTCAAATGGCTTTGGAATTCGTTTTAGCTGACATTTTTATATAATTTATTTATAGCTCTAAATTCTTTGTATACCAGCGAATTGCCCATTGTCAAGCTGAAATTACTTGCTGAGGACAGAAATGACATTTTACGTGTTTTACACTTGCCCTTGATTAACCTGAGGAAGATTTACCTGTTGGTAATTAAACATTCAAAAAGATTTTATTTTAATCACAAACTGTGAGCAGGAGTACATTAGGTTGTGGTAAAAATGTCCAAAGAATCTGAGGAAACAGTTACAGATGTGTAGGTTTGTGAGTTAACTTTTGCTTAGAAAGCTGTTGATGAAACCCATACGGGATGAGTTTTCTCAAAAACAAACACAATTTAAAAAAAAAACAACAAATATTAGAAACTGCACAAAAATTCTGTTTTCCAGTTGTTCCCTGTGTGAACTGTAAAATTGACTATGTAGAATTGTCTTGCTAGCAGGTTAAGCTGAGTGGGTGAAATACATGCAATACTTTGCATCATGTTATATGGCATTGTGCTAGCGAGAATGACAGCTGAAAATTATAGTAACACTCACTGGCACAGCTTGTTTTCACCTGGTTAACAACAGTAAGCTCCCTAAAAATTCCCCAAGCATCAGTAGTGTTTTTTCTAATACGTATTTATTATAGATTGAAGGCTTGATCCTGCTACTGCTTGGCACCCTTCCCATCCTGGTGACTCACCTGGACATCCTGTTGCTCACCAGTTTGCACCTGATTCCTATATGTCCTATTATTTTTAGTGTTTTTCCTTGGCCACTTAGTTTTCTCTAGCTTATGTGTAACCCACTGAGTAGCATACGTTATCTGTTTGGTCCACTGAAAATGCAACTCTTTAATGCCGAATGCAGGACTGAACTATAGGAGCTAAGGGATAGTGTCCTTGTCGCTTACACCAGCCAGCGCAGCATATGTGTTCCCAAACTGGGTATTGTCTTTGTGGTGCACATCTGTAGAACTCTTCCATTTGTATCAGGAGTATGTTTGGTCCTGACCACAGTCCTATCTGCTTGCTCTGTAGCTCCAGATGAAGGCTTACACTGGTAGCTTTGGATCCCAGTACAGTCGTTATTATTGGCAAAGTGGCCTGGGTACCACTGAAGCTGAAATTGCTGAATTATGCTACATGATGACTTACATTTTGGGTTTTTTTTTAATCTTTTAATACAAGTACTGATATTTTAACAAGATGAACCTTTTCACGAGGTTTCATATTTAAAATATGCAGTTCATTAACGGAATGTCCAAGCAAACTAAAATATATCTAAAACTTTCATATGGTTTTAAGAAAGGGATGTCAGAATATTTTTTAATATGCCCTTAACCAACACGTCAACTTCTGAAACTGTATCCTTTAGTACTGTTTGATAGAAGCATCAAATAATGCTTCATTCATAATTAATCCGCTTTTATAATAAAGAAGTGTGCACTTAGGAACCTGTTTCATTCTTCAGAAATTGAGCTTTATTTGCCCCAATATCTTTCTTGAAGGATCTTAGAACATTTGAAGAAAACCAATCATTTCAGTAATGCATTCTGTTCAGGTTGCACTGCACTTCTGCATGTGCAAGTGTCTATCCAGCCATTGCTTTAATGTAAGCGTGAATAATGTATTTTAGTGTAAAAAAAAAAGTATCAGTATTTAATTAAATCATAAAATCATAGCATCTCTTGTGTTGGAAGAAACCTTAAAGATCGTTTAGTTCCAACCCCCTGCATGGGCAGGGTTGCCAACTGCTAGATCAAGCACTAGATCAGATATTTCTATAATGAAGAATATTATGCTAGATCAGATATTTCTATAATGAAGCTGTGATTTCCTCACTAGCTTTCCAGTGGTACAGCACAACTTAGAAATGTAGGAAACCATTATATGTTTGCTTTCTAACTGGATGAGAATCTGAAAGAATGACTACAGTTTCCACAAACCTATGCATGCAAGAGAAAATAATTACAGTAATAAAATGATGTCTATTGATTTTTCAGAATGTCAGTCAGATGATCAGGGACTCAGGCAATCTTCTCATCATGTCTCTTATTGTGCTCCTAGCTCAAGAATCATAGAGGAGAGCCTACTAAGAAGTATTTTAAGAGGATATAATGTACTTGAAACCAACTAGTGTACAATCAAAGATATTTCCTGGAAACAACCAAGTATTTTATAAATACATCTCACAAAATAAACCCTTGGCTGATGTATAAAGAAGTTGCAAAGCACATTTAAAATATTATGGAAACTGTCATCAGAGTGCTGAGAAGGAATCTTTAAAATAAATAAATAAGCAACATCTTTTTTGTATGACCAACAGGTCAAATAAGCAATGATACTCAAGAACTTTAAATTGAATAATCTAATATAACATTAGAAAGCAAAGACATAGGTTGATATAAGTAATTTAGTCACATTACAGCTGCAGAAGTGGAAGGGATGTTATTACATCCAAGCAATACTGGTCAGCAACAAATTTCAGCTTATCCTAAGAAGTCAGTGGATGCTCAATAGCTTTTTGTTCTTCTGTACATCAGCTGCAAATGTTCAGCAAACAGTGTTAAAAATTGTGAGTGAATATGCTTGCAAAATCTTACAAAATCTGTGTTTTTCTCTTTTATTTGTCTTTTATGTACTGAGGATAACTTAGCACTGTTCAACACCACTCGCAGGTCATCTAAGGGAGACTCTTCAGTGAAACAAGGCAGTACATCCCCAAAGACACTGATGTGCTGGCTGCACAGTGCTCCCGGCGTTTGATGACTACATAGCCAGAAATTTAACACATGATATCCAGCTGGAGAAAGAATAGTAGGAACTTTGACTGGTGGTATTAATACACTGCATAGATCGTACCGAAGAGCCAGGGATAACAGGCAGGATTTAAAAACAAATTGTGCGTTAATCATTTGAATCCAATGTCAAGCTAAAACCTAGCTTAACGCTTCCCTATCCCCCCCATTTTTAGATAATGATTTAGAGTACTTGTTTTTCCCAGAATCAGCCAATTTTAGATTGTAGAGAGTTGAGGCTTAAATTATCAATAAAGTAAAATCAAATTCAGACCTACAAACAGAGCTACCAAGCCAGGGAATTCGCATATTAACAAGTTTGAATTAGTATTAGAAGGGATGATCATATATACATATATATTTAAATGAGCAGCTTATCACAGCCTACCTGAGCAGGATTTTTAACTACCCCCCAGAGAAATATCGTTCCCATGCATTGAACCTGATCTACTTTGACAAGATATCTAGTGTCTCAGTCTTAGCTGACTGCTGACCTATACTGCAGTCAAAGCATGGAACTAATTTCTTGTCAAATAACATTGCAAATACTCAAAAGAACATATTACTTCTCCCTAGACAATTTAAATAAAATAGATAGAAACTGGCTTAGAAGTAGGCTGTACTTCCAGTGCTGAGGACTCCTCTAGCTGAAGCTTCAGTTCATCAGTAACACTTGCCCCAAGAAGCAAAAGATCATTTAAAACACATTTTACTTCCCAGACTCTCCCAGGGTAACAGCTTAGTAGGTAAATTCAGATGTACCTTGAGTACTGGGTTTTCATTTGTACATCCTCTACGTAACATAAGATTACAATTATATATCATCAATCCAAATGATTCATGCTGTTGTTTTTGCACTGTCAGCACGCAGGAATATGTTAAATATGTGCAATTAGAGTATCATGTTTTATGGAATATACATAGCTATCATAGCAGATTTGACAATAAGGAAGGTAACTACCTCCAAAAGTAGCTGGAGTTATTATTCCGTACTTTTTAATAATACATTGCATCTGAACACTGACAAATAAGTAGAGTCTTCATCACATGATTCTTTCATTTCAATAATGAAAAAGTCTTTTGAGCCCTTAGATTAAGCAAACCAAATCAATAAATTAGCTTTAGAAATTTCTGGAGCTTTTCTGAGCAATATGAATAAATACGTAGAAGCTCTAATGAACTGTTTTAATCCTAGATTACCCTGCTGCAAATAGTGAAGGAAACAAACACTTCTGATTCCTTACACCTTGAATATGAATTTTGTTAAATCTGGTGGAGTCATAGTTTTGCTTCCAGTCATCCAATAGAAAACCTCCGACTTACTAAAATGGAGAGAGGCACTGCTCACCATTTAGATATGGTGATGTGCACCTGCTCTGCCACCTATGCAGACTGCTGCCAGAGTGATTCAACACAGGATAGCTACCTGAAGAAGAAAAAGTAAATTCTTAGCAAACAGTCAAATTTGACGTCTAGGCTTCCCTTGGAAAAAGATACTATTTTCTTTTTTGGTGATGTGACTGCCTAACATGAACTTCTTTAGCTAACAAAAGATAAAAGTGACAGAAATTAGAACCTTCTGTTCAGATAGATTAAAGCAAATTAATAGAAATGAAGCTGTTGAAGTTTAATTTGGGTCACCTATGTGTGTACTGTCAATAACTGTGGTTTACATACAGAGCATGGGGGCCAAATTTTGGGGCAATGAAGTAATTATGAGGCTCTGTGGGTACTGCAACAACTCATCTCTCCAGAAGACCTGTTTCTTTTTAGCCTGCCTTAATGCCCAGGCCATAGAATTCTGATTTTCCAGTTGTTCTTGAGCTGAGATGCTTAACAAGAGCAGTGGTCTCTGAGTTCGCATCCACTGGAGCTTCTCAGCGTGTGTCTGAGTCTGTCCAGCCGGGAGCATGTGAGGGAAATCTGTGCTTTAACTACAGAACCCAGAGAAGATGGAGGATAAAATCGCAAGCTTTAACAAAGCAGTCTGGAGGCTGCTATGCTTCAAGCGCAGCCTGTCTTAAGTCAGCTTGAAGTTAACTCCACTTCAGCCAGGAATATCCCAGAACACAAACTTTGAAGTGAGCAGGCTTTGAAAAGCTGTCTACTGTGCTCTAACGTGAGTAGAATAAATAGTCTGTGATCTGAGGTCTATGAACCCACAGCGTATCCTTCAAAGAGCGCAGGATTAGTCCCGTTTAACAGAATACTGATTCCTGAGGGATTTTTACACCCTTCAAGAGGCTGAGTTTGTCAGTCTGAATTTTTAAGTCCTAGGTACCTATAAGTAAACCCACTGATTATATGGCTATTGCAATGTTATAAAAGGAGAAAGGTAAGATTGAAAACTAAGGAAGCTGGGAGACTAAATGAGTTAGAAACATTGTGAAAAATAGTTCAAAATAGGTTCATTCATCAGTGGAATATCTATGTAATAGCACAAATGCAGAATTAGAGGTGTTATTGTCATTATTCCCAGTTAGGGCTAGATTAATCAATGCATACAAAGAACTTGCAACAATTTATGTAAACCAGTGGCAGCTTTTCGGGGAAGTAAGGCTTTGATCTGCATGCAGTTTCAGATGGGGATTTTACAGCAACTACAGATAGCATAAGTGAGACCTTGTAGTGATTCCTAATTAATGTTTTGGATTGGGTTATCTGCCACTGTGTAATACTGATTGTTATATCTAAGCTATAAACTTGGCTTGCTCTCCGTTTCACTTCAGAGATGTCCCCAAACAGCTACACTGCGGGGTATGATAGCTGACTCCAATTACAGCACTGCTAACAAAATAATTCACCCTAAATGCCAGATGAGGCAGTTTCAGACTCTATCAAGTTTGTCCCATCAGTTAAATATAGTTCTTCAAGAGTTTTCAGGCATATACATGTTGATATAGAGTCAAATATACAAAGAAAATTTTCATCTCTACCAATTGGACTTGCACAGAGCAACTTGTGTCCAGATCTGGTAGTGCCCACAGCTGGACCCTGTCATGGGGCCTTCAGACTGTTCCTGTGTCACTTATGCAAAGGATTGTAGGATCTTTAGATTTTAGTTCTAGTGTCTGTATGAAAGGATGAAAATGTCAAAAGTGGCAACACTGTAGAATGAGCATTTTTAAAGACTTACCTAATGGAATAATAGTGCATTTACCATTACAGTGAAACAGAATTAAGTGATAAGAGAAACATTCTGTCCTTCATAGCGTTCATTATCTTGTCTGTCCTCTGGGTGACATGATAGACAAACTAATTAGAATTGAAATAAAAACATTAAGTCTAGTGCTGGAAAAAGGCAGAAAGAAGGACGAGAAGAGAGGCACTTGGCAATAGGTGTTATGGATGCTGAAATCTGAATGGGTTCAAAGAGAGATGGGACAAGTGCACCAGCAGCCGTTAAATATGGCACATTCTCTGGTGTGTCTCTGAGCCACGGAGGGTGAGTGTTTCATGAGAATTTTTGCTGAGGATTTGAGACCTTATAGGTTCTGTATTTCCTGATGTCATTTTACCATTATTTTAGGGGCTTTTATTGCTTATATTTCTTAGCTGCAAGTTCCAGTAGTCTGGAATTTGTGTCTTTGTAACTCCTCATTTCTAGTTTTTGAGTGAGAAGTAAGTATTAATCCTTTCAATTGGGAATGCCTCATCTGTGAGGATGGAAATCTTTTTGTGCGTGTGTATTTGCCTCCAAATCATCAGCTTTGCCTCCATCATTAGTCAAGACAAATTGAGTCTTCTAATGTTTCTTTAAATGGAAGTTATGGAAAATGCCACTAGACATGCATGAAATGAGCAAGTTTTCCAAATGGAAAGGACTTCCTTACATGCTTTCATCTCTAGTATTAATGCAATCAGAAATATTACTTCATGGATAGAAATTATGATGCATTACCTGAATAGACTTTGTCTCTAGATTTGAGGGGTGACGCTATTGAGTAGATGCAGTTTCAGGTAGTTGATTTTAGGTGTTCTAGTGGATTAAGGGTTCCTGAATTAGGAATGCTTTAAATTAGTTCATCGTGTGCCCAAACCAAAACATTTCATCTGATACTGGTTAGCTGCAGTTTCCAGGCTTTCACATCACAGGGCATTAGTCCTAGATGGATTAGCGTAAAATATTGGGTTTATACATCAAACTGCATAAATGAGATGGACATTTTTTCATATATTACACACATTAAAGTGATTTAAGGAGAAGCAAATTGCAGTTGTGTATACTTTTATAACAGAGCTTGGAAATTCAGCTTTGCTCCTGGCTAACTAAGCTAGCACAATGCCTTGCTTCTTGGATACTTTCTCTTTCTGAGGAAGAAGAGTGTATCACGTTGGGTTGCAGTGAATCCCGGAGCTCTTTTGTTCTCCTCAGATCTTCTGTTTTACTCAAACTGAAATTGCAAATATTAATCTTTCAGGTTTTTCAAAACAATTTATAGCAGGAAGATGTTGACATCAACACCAGATGAATTTATGTCCTCACTCTGAGCTCTGGTGACTTGCAAAATACTGTTTGCTAATGGTATAGTTAAGTTGGATGCAAAATGCATTCATATGCATGTGAAATTTAATCAAAATGTTGACTCTTACAAGCTATTATTAGAAGAACACTTTGCCTGATCTGTGTATTTTGAATCATTTCTATGAAGTAAACTCAGTTCTGAAGTAATAAAATAATTACAAGGAATGTGTTTAAAAAAACACTGAGTAAATTTGTATTCCTCAACCTTAAGGCCAGATGACTACAGTTGAAAGAAGGTGCAAAGGGCAACGCACAGTGGAACAAAGCAGAAATTCAATATTGGCAATAGGTCATTTTACTGACCTGAGCTCTCTTTGTTGTTAAGAGTTCTGAAATGAAGGGACTTGCTTTGGGAAAACAGGCATGGGAGATAAAAAGAAACTATCAGTCTCCTCAACATAAGCCCCTATCGTATTAAGTGTTGCTAAAAGTATTGCACAGGAGATTGGGTTTAAGTAGGTCAGTATAACGGCAGCATTATGAAAGACCTTATTTTCCATGTAAAGATATTGCAGAATTGGACTGTGGAAACTTGGGATCTTTCAAAATAGAAGTCAGTGGTTCCAGCCTTTCTGAGTGGCTATGACATTTCTCCATTTTAATTTCTCCCGAACTTAGTTTTATTGAAATTAAAAGGAAAAAATGTAAATCAAATATGCACTTCACAATGTTTAAAATTATTATTATTTTACTATTGAGTAAGTAATTCTAGGTTGCTTTTCAGGATTTCAGCTTGATTTCTAAAACACTTTAACAGAGGATGTATACAAAGGTTATTTTAAAGGACAAATGAAGGAGTTATGTAGAAGAATCTTCTTTTGGTTACTTTGGAAGTCTCAACTTAGTTAGTGTGAAATGTCATTATAAATAACAGTTCACCATTGAAGAAAAGTGCCTGTGGACCTTAATCTGCAAAGACTTAATGTGTGTGCTTACATTTAGCTGTGCATTGGATCACCTTGCAGAAACTGAAACTATGAGACATTTTTGAAAGATAGAGAAAAAATGAAATTAGAAGTACTGTTTGTAAAGCTTTTGTTCCCGTGTGTAATATGGAACTGTGTCCGTTTCAGCAGAGGTGTTAATGAAAGGATTTAATGCTGAGTTTTTATAGAGCTCAAAGCCTGATCACAATTTTAAGATGCAACGAACAGACATAGGACAGCATTCACGTAAGAGAAAAAGAGTTTGCTTGTGAATTGTTCTACAATACTGTATCCAGTCTTGAGTACTCTCAGAGATTTTATGGTCATCTTCATGGCTAAAGACCATCTCAAGAAGAATCTAATGCAAAAATAATACGTAAGAAATATTTCCAAGAGGTTCAAAATCAGAATTTATATTTGTAACTTATTGAAATGTCTTTTTGCATCTGAAAATTACATAAAATACTCAATTTTCCCACATTTTAAAATATCTTTCTTTTTGAACAAGTCTTTCAAGATTTCCATGGGTAAGTTTTTTGAATCTGTCTCACAGGTATAATGAGCTTGCTAAAATTAGGCACTGGGAAAGGTCTTTATAGAAAAGCTTGTGTGACCTATGAACAGTGCATCTAAAGTTCAGGAACTTCAACCTTACTTTAAAAAAGAAAAACAACCACCACAACACATTTTAAACTTCATTCAACGTTGATCTTAATGTAATTTGGTTCAGAAGTGTTTCTGGGATATTTCCTTTGTTATGTTTACAAGATTTTGTTTCAGTTCTTCGTTTTCATGAAGTTGTGTTCATGTTTTTGAATATCTGAATGCATTCAGATGTAGTATTTCAGGAAAAAAAAATTGAAATCTCATTTTGCAGGAGAGAATCATGTTACTTGTCCTGTTGAAATACATATCAGTACTTCTTTTCTCAAAGGATCATTCATGTAGCTAAGATATGTATGAACTAATAGTCCTAGTAAGCATGAATTAACTTAGTGGGATCTAAGATGTACTTTTCTAGGTGTTAGAGAACAGAGCTGTTGCAATACTCAATTTGTATGGTTGGTGGTATTTTTAACATGAAGGCTAGATTCACTCAGTACTTTCTTTTCAAGTATGTATTAGGAATGCAAATTAAATGTGGCCAGTGCCTTCTTTCTTGTATTGTTCTTCTATAAATACTGAAAGAATGAAGAGAATGCTATCTCACCTGAATGATTAAATTCTGTTTCTCTGACTCTTAGTTCCTATTACTATAGAGATCTACTCTATAAGATCATCTTATTTCTTGCAGATGAATGATGCTATGGGATTTGAATTGCCATGGGTGTATTTTG
>JANHGO010001545.1:0-33753 GCA_024606505.1 Aquila spilogaster
GGTCTGTTCAGCCTTGAGAAAAGAAGACTGAGAGGGGATCTGATCAATGTCTATAAATATCTAAGGTGCGGGAGGCAAAGGGATGAGGCCGGACTCTTCTCAGCAGTGCTGAGATGATAGGATGAGGGGAAATGGTCAGAAACTGATACGTAGGAAGTTCCGCACAAATGTGCGTGGGAACTTCTTCTCAGTAAGGGTGACGGAGCACTGGCACAGGCTCTCCAGAGAGGTTGTGGAGTCTCCCTGTCTGGAGATATTCAAGACCCACCTGGATGCCTATCTGTGCATAGACCTGGTCTAGACCTGGTCTAGGGAGTCTGCTTTTGCAGGGGGGTTGGACTCGATGATCTCCAGAGATCCTTTCCAACCCCTACAATTCTGTGATTCTGTGATTCTGTGTAATATACTGTCATTGTCAGAAACAATGCATGTTTCACTCCAGCAAGACCAGGAGATGTACTGAAATATTGTAGTAGATTTCTGATTGTAAGTCACGAAAAGAAACAGAAATAGAAATGTTATGAGTGCACACAGGCAGTTAAGTGGTCATTATTTTTTATAACTTTAATACTTGGAGTTGTTACATGGTCATTGGCGAATATGTGACCCTGAGGTAGGATTCTCCATTTGACACATTGGATTTAGCTTAAGATCTAGTTGTTCAATTCAAAAAAAAATGGAAACCTCTTAACTAGAACTTTGCATCCTGAGAGTTGTCGCTGAACTCGGAATCTTTCCCAGTTCATTAGCAGCTTTGTTTGACGTGAAAATTTTTGAAATGTCTGCACTTATACATTTTTTTTTATGGCTGTAATTTCTTCTATGTGATCATTTCAGAACTCAAAACCTACTTAAGCCCCATCAGAAATCTGAAGCTATGTGCTCATCTGCGGGGGTCCTTGACAAGTCTTAACAGACACAATAGCTTTCAAGTGAGTTGAATGTGTTCAGGAACTACTGTGCAATTCTGATTGTTTCATACAAAACTGCAGCTGCAGGAGGAGAGAGGTTTGATACATTTTATTCTCAAATACAAACCAGAGAGTCTTGAGATCAAGGACCAGATACTCAGATTTCTCTTTTTCTCAAATCTTCAATTTTTTTCATCAGTGTGTCCCAGTTTCACTGGGAGAAATATAGGAAACTCTTTCACTTTGTGCATTGCTTGATATTAGATATTTTTGAAGAAGGCTTAGGAGTGTTGGTTTAAAATCCTTCAGGCCAGGAAAAGTGTTGGGTCTTAGTCTTCTACTGCCAGGGCAAATGCTTTTCAATGTTAACTAGTATTTAGATAGTTGATACTATTTTTTTTAAATACAATATTAAAAGAAGTCTCAGTTTGGACTCTGGATACTGAGTGAGTAATTATATATTATTTCCTAAAGCCCCGTCTCTGCATTTAGGTTGTAGAGAAGAACAGAATTTCAGGAATATCCCTGTGCTTAGTGTCTTTTTAGATGTGTAGGTGTCTGAGAGAAGTGCTTTTTTGAATTGCTTAATCCCTCCATATCCTGCGTAAAGAACATCTGCTGCTAATAAACTGTTGGCCGCTCTGTACCTAAAATCTAGATGTCAAGGCACCAGCCTTCTACTTGATAGAAGTTTTTATGGGGGCAATTTATATCTGCACCATTAAGAATGGGAATAGAAATAATGTGATACTTAGGTCTTCAAAGTGCTTTCTGAGAGCTTGCCTCTTTATTCATCTGGTAAGTGCTTTATTTTTAGCAGAGGGAAAAAATAGGAAAAAAAAATGACATTCAAGTAACTCACAAAACTCGAGTAAGAAGATGGTTCTTTCATAGTTGTTAGTGGTAATTTTGATAGTCATTAAACCACATAGCAAATGCATACTTGTATGAAGAAGGAGTCCACTTCAATTTTAAAATGTGGTTTCTGTGTCTGCAGAAAGAGATGAGACTGATGGAATGGCACCCAACTGTGGCATGTGGGGAAGATTAATTTTTCATAACTCCAGTGGCTACGAAACTTCATCTTAAAACACCTGAATAATGGTTTAAATTTAAAATCACGAGGGGGGATCTAAAATAACAAGAAGTGCATGGGTGTGGGGAATGGTGGGTTACGGTCAGTCCACAGCAGTTTCTCTCTAATGCTCTTTCGTCCTCACATTTTTTCCTCCTCCAGCCTGAGTCCTCTCCATGAACCACAGTCCTTCATGAACTTCTCCTGCTCTGGGCCTTTCTGTGGACTGCAGTCCTTCAGGATAGGCCTGCTCCTGTGGCACAGCTCCTCCGTAGGTTGCTGGGGAACCTGTGCTCTGGTGTCTGGAGTACCTACTCCCTTCTCTGACCTTGGTGTTCACAAAGCCATTGATCTCAGAATTTTTCCTCCCTTTTCACTCTCTGTCTGGTATTTTATCTCCTGTATTGAACATACTTTACCAGATATGCCACTATTTTAGCTGCTGAGCTCGACCATGCCCTATGTTGGGACCATTGGAGCCATCTGGAACCAGCTGTGCTGGGCATGAGACAACCCCGGTCTTGCCTCACACAGGAGCCTCACAGCATCTACTGCCAGCACCTTGATGCCTGCACCCAGTGCAGTAATGTCAACTTGAATTCTCACTAAAAGCAGCTAGAGTTAGTAGACTGATGTCCTATTAAAGCATTATCGGTTGTCTTTTTAAGTTTATAACATCCAAGGTGTGTAGCAGAGGTGCAACCATGTTTAATGCCTAGCACATTTACCTCACAGTTTAGGTTTTTGTAGTAAAATGTTCAATTGAAGTGCAATTTGTGGCTTGATCTTTAAAGGTATTGCTGAGCTGGTTGGTAGAAAATCACTAAATGTGCTGTGACCTGCTTCTGAAGAGGTTTCTAAGAGATGCAAGAAATACTTCAGTTTCCTGAAGCTATCAAGAAGGAAAAGTCGATCTCTGACCACAAGGGCTGAACAAGTGCCATGGCACAAGCTCAAGCAAGAGATGAATGCAAAATACTACTACACCTTTTTTCATGTTTACCTTTTTTTTCTCAGTGCCTCACTACAACTTAATTATTATAATTCCTGTTACTGCAAAAGAGTGAATGGCTTGATGCTGCCCTGGGGTATAGGGCTGTCTTGTGAAACAGGCAGCAGCCTGAGGATGCTTTTGCAGTAGATGATAGAAGAGACGTGTTATAGTTCATCCTGAGATACTCAACTCTTTGCAGTTACAAGAAGCTATGGAAGGAATCTGGAGTTGCAAACATGCATAAATGTGTGGAAAAGGTAGAAGGGCTGTTGTGATATCTAGTTTGTCTTACAGGTAGGTCATAGAATCTTAGAATCATTAATGTTGGATAAGACCTCTAAGATCATCTAGTCCAACTATCAACTCATCCCCACCATGCCCACTAAATCACATCCCTCATTGCCAGTGGAGTTGTCTAAGCAGCAAAAACATTATTTCCATAAAATAAACTATTTTTCTGCCTTTTGTGATGGGTGTATAAAAAAGATAGTAGCCTACTTCCGTTACAAGTTATTCCATTAGCAGAAGTTGTGGAGAACTGCTCTGGGATCTGAAATTGCCAGTTCATCTGATGACCCATGTAGATGTTTCAGGTTAGTTCCATGTGACTTGTGTGGGAAAGAGCTACTTTTTCACTGTTGCATTTTTAATCAGAAAATTTCACTAATGAGTGAAATTAAAAGGGCATTTAAAGGGCATTTAAGTCAAAAATCAAGTTAAGAAATGCTAGCATCAGTATGCTACCAGCATATTTGATGGGATGGGTTGGAGATTCAGTCTCCATTTTAACAGGTAGTTGACTCATTACTAAATTTTCTTTGAAGAAAAGTGAGCTTTTAGTAAAAAAAAAATATACCAGTGATTTTTTAGAATAAAAACTATCAACATTTGAACAAAAAATATTACCTTTCTCTGGTTTTGTAAGCACATCAGTCCTGATGACCTTTATTACTTCCCTACTCTCTTGCAGAAGCTGCAGGCCTCTATGGTTTCCTACCATGCAACTGTTCTTTGTCAGGCTCCTCACTCACCTTACCATGGCTCACATAATCCTGCCTCTGCTTGAACTCTAGAAATGAGGAAGATGAAACTCTAATTAGAGAACTGATCAGGATAAAGGAAGTCAAAGACTCCCTACAAGGGGGGGAGAGGGTGAAGAAAAACAAACAACAGAGCTTTAAAAAAAAAAGTAAGAAAATTACAGTAGATTTTGAATAGTAGTATGATATTAATTGAACTTCTTAGTCTAAATGCAGAATGATATAAGCCAAGAGATCTGTTTAGAGAGCACTTGGAAAAGATAATCAAACAAAACAGGTGTTTTCTTTTCTTATGTTTTTCTTCTTTTTTTAGTAGGACTCCATCTCATAATTGCCTTTGATTCACTATAGGACAGAATATTCTAGCCATCCTACAGTCTCTTACTTCCTGTTGCTCTCCACGAAATAATCTCCGTTTTCTCTTACGTGATTTTTTTTTTTTTTTTGCAGAAAATCAAAAACAGAATCAAAGTTTCACCGTTGTCTGTTTAGTAATGGCTACCCTACTATAAAACTATTCTTTAAAGCATTTCTCAAGCATCAACTTAAACTTGACTCTGTTTTTCAATCTGTTGCTTTCCATATTCCTGATCTACTGTATAACCAAAATATTTTGAGGTGAGTTGTTTATTTTTCTGAACTAGATCAGATGAAATACAAAACAAACAAAATCTTGTTTTCCCGTGAGTCAGGAGACATTTTGTACATCAAATGTTAAGAGTTTTTTGTTTGTTTGTTGTTATTTTTTTTTACCTTCATCTTTTATCAGAAAATCTCGATCCACTTCTAGTAATACTATTATAAAATACTTGCCTTTTAAAGTTTATCAGTCTGGGCTTTTGTTTGCTTTTTGTTTTTACTGAGCCATGTATTCTTTTGCCTTAGAAAACAGGTAATGACATTTGGAAAAGAGTTAAAATGCGGTATGTATGAAATGGTATTATCAGTGAATCATGGAAAAACAAAGAATAGTTTCCAAATTATACCCATATTAGTATACAGTTGTTGTTGTTCTTTCCTTTGATTGCAATCAGAAGAGTGTGTCATTTATGAGATTTCTTTCAGGGAGCATTAGGAAGAAAATAAATACCATCCAAGCATCAGAAAATATCCTTAGCTATGTTTTAGTCATTGCAATTATCCACTGTATTGGCACTATCTATATTGCACATGACAGATAGCTTCAATGAGTAAAAAGAATGTAATCCACTCTTTCATTATTCAGGTTAATAATATAGTGATGTCCCTCAGAGCCAGCCTCATAAAACTTTAGTTTCTGACTCAAATGGTATTAGAGGGGTGAACTAGACTTCTAAACGATTGCAATCTGATGATTAGATTATACAATGTGGTTCAAATAATGTAGTATCTCTGGTGTAATGAGAAGGAAGAGCAAAAAAGCCAGGAAGAAATTGAGACACTGATACTTATCTATGTTATTTCCTTAGTTGAAATTGTTTCCATTAGGTATGTACAAAGACCTGGGGTTTTTTCCAGCTAAGTATGGTGCCCTCTACTTCTGTGTGTAGTGTTACACGTATCCTCATTTTATAGAGACACTTTATGTAACCCTTGAAAGTGTATCTTACCTTCTTCCAACCCTCTGCAGGCCAAGAGATCAGCAGAAATGATTGTAGCAAGATGCCATGACTCTTTTTCTTTATAAATCCCAAGGAATATTATGCGCATGGTAATTGCTGCATTTCTAGCTTCTCCAGGAGCTCCTTTCACCCTGCTGCCTGTTTCTGCTTTGATGCATCTCTGGTTTCTTCTAGCTCCAGTTCTCTAGTGTACTCTTGCTCTTCAGGCTCTGACTGTTCCTGCCACGTCATTTGAGGAGCTTAATGATCTGGCATAGAAATCATTCAAAATGTTTGTTCTTTAGAGTACATAGGTGAGGGTGTCAGTTAAGCCTCTATCTTGAAGGTCTCCCTTGTCTTGGTTCACATCCCACCACTCTGCTGGTGCACGGAAGGATACACACGTGAGCACTTCTCCCTTTCCTTTCCGTCTCCCCCATACAATTTCAGTGCATCATAATTGTTATGTGTCACACATTTCACACTTAAAATTGGACACCTTGGAATTTCATGGCAGATTTTTTTGCTGGGAGGTTCATCTTCTAGCCAAGCTGTTTCCCTCTTCCTACAAAGCAGGTGCAAAAAGCAGTTAAGACTTCTTTTTCCATATGTAGACACTTATATAAGCAGCTGAGTTGCAAAGAGTAACAACCACCTTACAGCTGTCTTTGACTCCTTCAGTGATTCTCACTTTGGAAGCAGTACACTTCCTTGTTATGTAAGGGTCACCTTCAGAGGTCAGCCACTTTGATGAAAAAGAATGTAACAATCAGAGCTGCATGTAGCATTTGATTCACCCTTCAAAACACTTCAAGCCCAATTTCTTACTGAATCTATTGAGCAATTTCACCTCCTCATACAATATTTTTCACATGAGTTTTTTACTATTTATGTATTTATTTATCACTACTGTTAAGATGGCAATAAGTCAGTCCTTCTTGCCTTTATCTATACAGTTTATTTCCTTGACTTGCAAAGGCTGTAGTCTTTGAATAGTGCCACAGCCTGGGCTGGAGTTAAAATGTTCAATCACACACAGAAGACATTCTTTGCAGAGTCAGAGCTGAGACCTGATTTCATCACAGCCTGATTGCAGGTAATTTCTGCTAGTTTCATTGTTATCTCTTTACGAGGTGTACCTAGGAATTTATGCAGGAGCTATTTAAAATCATTTGGTCTAGAGGAGTTGTATTTGAAGCAGTTAGAGTAACAGCCATGCTGGGATATATGACTTTTATGTAAGTTTGATCCTAAGTGTTAAACCGTTTTACAAAGAAACCTTTACCTAAAAGAAAGAAAGGAATACTGGTACTGCTTGGTGTTTTGCCCTGAGATGGTGTCCAATGCATAGGTAAAGGCAATGCTCTTTCTCTTTGGGAAATGTGATACACCTTTCTAATTTGGATCCAAGTGAATAGCAATGCCAGTGGATTACTGTTGCTTTCATTTGTTTTCTTGGAAAGATTTGTTGAAAAGGCAGTTTTGGCTCATAGTGACAACAGACATGTGGACCAGCTGTCATGTACATGAGCACCCACTGATTTGGCTTTGAAATGAAAGTCTTGGGAAAAGAAGGAGGTGAGGAAATGCCAGTTATGGCACAGTGCATACAGGTTGTGGAGAAGTGTGAAAGTTGTGGGAAGAACATGTTGCATTGAAATCTGTGAGCACATGGCTGGAATGGTGGCTGGAGTAAGCTGGTAGTCCTCCTGCAAGGAGAATATTTTAACTTGACACTTGTGTGCTGCTGTCATGCTGTTTGTCTGTTGTGCAGCTGCTCATAAAGTGCCATCCAGCTGACAGCCGCATCCTGGAACTAAACATGAAGCCACAGTACAATGTCACTTGTTCCTGTGGGTTCTCTTTGATGCAAAGCATTTTAGAGGAAGAGAGGGTCATAAATGCCTTCACTAGTCAAAGCCTGGATTAAAAACCAGAAAAGAAACATGTGACAACAAACTATTACATGGCCATTACCTAGAGACTGTTACCTGGTATCCGAAACTCTTTATCCGCAACCTGCTCAGATAGGTCACTGTGCAACACATGTGGGAGACATATGGATCTACTCTACACAGTTATTCTTTGTTCACAGTGCTATGAGGGCTGGGAAGGAATTTAGCAGAATGAATGCTTCCAATCCCCAAATAACACCCACAGTCTTCATTTTAGTGGAGGTAATAAGGTGATTCTGTGGGTTTGGGTCATGTTTCTAGAAATTTTGTACAGTATGAAAGAAGCAGGCTGTTTTATTCCCATGTCAGCAAAGGCTGCATCATTGTAGAGATTCTGTTTCTTATTTTGTTCTGTTTAGTTTGCCTAAAATATTTTCTTTTTGGCTGCAGCATTAAAAGGCAAGCATTTTGCAGTTCAAGAAGAGTCATTTTACGTACTCATGGCTAAAGTATTTACATCTTTACTACAGGACAAATGATCAAATGATCAAGACAGTATAGCAAAGGATCCTGTATGACATGTGTACTATTATATATGAGATACTGTAGATCATTCCTGTGGTAAAGTATAATGAAAATTAACTGATTGTTAATTAACTAAAATTTTATATTCAAAACTTAATTTTCATAGAAGATTTTTTTTTCTGAGTCCATAATGTAATGACTCTATTTAATGATGCACTGAGAAGAATGTACTTTCTTAGAATAACTGATTAATAAGGAAGTCATATTGCTATGGATTTATAAAACATAGCTCATACTGGAAATATATTTACTTCTACACACATTGCACACAGCAAGCTCAAAATTCCCTTATTTTCTTTCTCAAAAATATAGAACAATATTTTACTTAAAGAAGCCATGTTATATGATTGACATTTTCCAGATAATGTCAAAATAAATGTTTCAATTATAAAAGCTGTTTTCCTGATTTTCATAGATAAGATCTCTTCAGGTGTTTAAAAATAAGATGCAAATATAACTACAGAAAGATATCAAATACAAACTAAGGAAAATCACTGTTTTCTGTATTATTTTGTGTCTTTGAAAATTAGATTTTTATCTCCAGTGAGTGAAGCAAAACAGCAGATACTATAATTTCCAAGAATGTTCTTTGTTCCTAAAGTCTGTCTTCTACAGTCTGAATACTCTGCATTTTTTCTTCTACCCATGAATTGTCAAAATCTTCTCAATCCTTTCCAAGAAACAAGGAACTCAGCTACTTAAATAGGATGTGCACAAATGTGAAGATTTACACTGTACTTGTAAAGCTTTCTGTAAAACTGCAATCCTCGGAGTGTGGTTCAGCTCTGGTTTGCATTCTGATTTTTTTTAAATGAAATTAATTTAATGAAATAAAAAACCCATCTCTGTTTCAGTTGTACCAAATTGAAAATATAATCACGTATCTCAGTTTGTGAAGCGTTACTGGGACTCTAATCAAAAAGTATTATGTAATAAGCTTAAGTGTATTTCTGATGATATTTTCCTAATCAGTGCATCTGATTTAATTTCTGTATTTGATTAAGAAGGACAATGATGTAGGAATTAGTATAATTTTAATTTTTTTAAAAAAAGAAGGATGGATATTCTTATGAGGGAAAACCTTTTACTTCTAGAACTTTTATCTTCCCTAGTTGTTTAAAATATTCTAAATTCTGTCCTATCACTGTCTTAACCTAAATGTACACAATTTCAGATCTGCATGATTCCATTAAGAAAATAGGATGCACGTGCAATCATTTTGTTTAAGCAATTGTAGGTTCTAGTTCACTTCTATGTTTATACGTCTAAGGATCGTCTGAAGGAGAGTATCCAAAATGCAGCAAATAATTATGAGCTTTGTTTTCATTGTCTATGAGAAGAAATGAAACACCTAATTATTCTAACCATCTAAATATTGTGAATAGAGAATTAAGGTTTTAGCAAAATGCCTGTGGAATGTATTTCATACGTGTCCACTTTCCACTCCTGGAGAGCAGCCCGGCGGACTAGGACGTGGCGGTCCTGGTGGACGGGAAGCTGGACATGAGCCAGCAGTGTGCACTTGCAGCCCAGAGAGCCAACTATATCCTGGGCTGCATTAAAAAAGGGGTGGCCAGCAGGGAGAGGGATCTGATTGTCCCCATCTACTCAGCTCTTGTGAGGCCCCATCTGGAGTACTGCGTCCAGGCCTGGGGCCCCCAGCAAAAGAAAGACACAGAGGTCCAGAGGAGGGCCACTAAGATTATCAGAGGGCTGGAGCATCTCTCCTGTGTGGAAAGGCTGAGGGTACTGGGCTTGTTTAGCTTGGAGAAGGCTCCAGGGAGACCTCATTGTGGCCTTCCAGTACTTGAAGGGATTGTATAAACAGGATGCGGAATGACTGTTTATGTGGGTTGATAGTGATAGAACAAGGGGGAATGGTCTTAAACCGAGGCAGGGGAGATTTAGGTTAGATGTTCAGAGGAAGTTCTTCACTCAGAGGGTGGTGACGCACTGGAACAGGTTGCCCACAGAGGTTGTGAATGCCCCATCCCTGAAGGCATTCAAGGCAAGGCTGGATGTAGCTCTGGGCAGCCTGGTCTAGTGGTTGACAACCCTGCCCACAGCAGGAGGGTTGAAACTAGGTGATCTTTGAGGTCCTTTCCAACCCAGGACATTCTATGATTCTACTATTCCATTCTATTACATACAGAGGCAGGACGCCTCAGGTAATGGAAACTTAGACAAGACAGAGATTCTCAAAGTTATGAGGTATCTGTAAATGCCGCCTGCCAGTAGAACTCGGACTGTCACCCAGTTGCTGCTTCCTGATCTTCAGATGAGTGCTGTCATCCCTGTGCCTTGCCACACCTACTGGCCCAAGCTTTTGTGTTGAGGTTGGTGCTGGCCTTGTGGCCATGTGGTGTTGTGCCTGGCTCCTTACCTTTGTGCAGTGGCTCACTAGGGCAGGGAGGTGCTCCTGACCTTTGGGCTGTGATGTGAAGGTGCTTGGTTTGGCTGTCCACTGGGTCAACCTGGCCTGGCAGAGATGTGTTTGACAATCCTGCCCATGGCAGATGGGGTGGAACTCAATGATTTTTAAGGTCCCATCCAACCTAAGCCATTCTATGATTTTATGTGGTTTCTAGTCTGTGTACTGATGTGAACATGCTCTGTCTTGAGCAGGTAGCAGAGAGCAGCATGCTGGGCTGCACAGCAGATGGTAAACTCTGGTGGCCAGAGCACCTTCTGCATTTCAAAGGGGGAGTAACGCAATGATGGCTAATTTAGGATTTTAATTTTTACTGTCATTGTGAACCTTAAACAAAATTGAGACCTTTGACTCTTTAAGAAAGGAAAAAGCTTGAAACAGTAGCCAGTTAAAACAAGTGTCCCTGGGGGTTCTAATATATGCAGGAAGCCCTGGAAAGGGTTTTCTGTAGAAGAGCTTTGTGAACTTTTCTTGCTACTCAGTATAATTTTCAAATACCTGATTTCATCCCAGTTACTGCATTTCCATCTATTCAGTTAGCAGTTCTTCACAAGAAATTACTACTGTCCTTTTCCTCCCTAAAATCAGTTTTGCTGCAACCTACTCTAGGGTATGTGCTTTAACAAGGGATTTGGATTAGATGATCTCCAGAGGTGCCTTCCAACCCCTATGATTCTGTGATTATCATGTCATCGAGAGATGAAATATAGCAACAACTCAATTTGAGACACCAAGGGTTCATCAGTATTGTATAGCATTCATTGATCCAGAATATGCTGGCACTCAAGTATTGACAGTTGACATCATATTGTTGACAGCCATCTCAAGAAGCATTGATTTGGTGCTTGGACATAACTGTACATTATTATTGATAATATTTTTTCCTAATTAACTTTCCAGATAACCCAAAACCCTCCACTTGTAATATACTGATACTTTGCTACCACAGAAAGTACTTCTAAGCATCTAATGGGAAAATTTATTACTGTAGTTAATACCATAAAACTCCAGTCTTCATCATGGAATTGGCAGTTTCTTCGTGGTGGTGGTGCTCTCCTCTTCCTGTGTTTTCTTCTTAATGCTGAACTCTAACTTGTGTGCATTTTGCTGTCTCTACTGTTCACCACTGATGAAGATCTTCTTTAGTGTACTGTCAGAACAGGACTGTTTTGGCTGGGGCCTGATCAGTACAGAAGAGACAATTACTTAATGTGTCCTGTAGGCTGTACTTAGTGTTTATTTAAATTAGTGTAGTATTAAATCCCCGTATTTAGCTTGCGGTAGATTATAGCCTCTAAATCACACTACCATCTCACCAGTTACTCATCTTCAGTATTTTTTTTCACTTGCTTATTTCTACTTGATTATAAGACAGCTTCTGCAGTTTCTTCCCACCCTTCCCCTCCCACACCTCCCCTCCCACCCTCTGCCCCAAATCTCTAATTCCTCAAAATCTTCTTGAATTATATGGCTTTATTTTTTTCCCCTTCAAACAATAAGTCCTGTCCTTCCCAACTTGGTGTAATTTTTAAGTTTAATAAACTTCTTTTATACTCCATCATCCAGGCTGCTATTGAGAATATTGAGTAGCAATAGACTCAGAGGGATCACTGTGACAGTTTTTTGTTTGTTTGTTTGTTTGTTTGTTTGTTTGTGTATCTTCCCATGTACATTATGTTGCAAAGCACAACTGCTTCTAACTGAGTCATTTTGTTGTTCCCCCTGCCATTAATGTGCCTGCACAAAATTATCACACTAGTGGCTAAGTACTTTTCATTATAAATCAGCCTAATTTTTGTTTGTACTTTCCCAAATAGTTTAAAGGTACAGCCATTTTCCTTTAAGTGTATTTAAAGCTTAAAATGGATGCTAAATGGAAGGAAAACTGAGGTCTCAAATTGTGTCTTTGTTCATTGCACTGCATGGTACAATTGCAAATGTAAATAGAGCTCAGGAGTTCAGAGATAATTTTGATGATTTGTTTCATTTAAAGCATTTAACATCTTAAGAAGATATATTTGGAGAAGAGAGTAAATTTATGTCTATATGTGTACTTTTCTTTAGCAAACCTATTTTCTACATTCATTAAATATCTATTGTTTCATCTTTTTAAATAAGGAAAGAATATCTATGCTATTTTTTTAACCAATTGTTATTGGAAGTCCTCTTTAACTTGGACTTGTCTTGAGGAGAAAAGTAAAGCATCACTGTAAATGAAGTCTGTGATAGTTGTCAGCAGCCTAGAATAATGGCACAATTCAGCGTAGGTTGAACCTCTACCATTATATGTTGTCAGAGACTCGGCTCAAATATTGAAAAAGACCTGAAAGTGTCTGTTTTCTCATCAAGGAAAAGTAGAGTTGTTTTTATAATTCTGTAAGGGTATACTGATTTCAATTTAAGACAGAGTTTTATCATGAATGTATCTGGCTGGACCACTCTAAAATATATTTATTACTTTTAATATTTGCCAGCACCTGTAATGGTGGTATGATTTCATTGCACAGTAAAATAATTGAAATTTCTCAGATATGAGACTTTTGCAAGTCATTGAACGATGACTTTTGAAAAGCAACTGTAATTTCAAAATTCACAGCTTTATGAAAAATGACTGCTAAGTAAATACGTAGAGTAAATCAAATAATTTTACAGCATTATGGGAAATAGTTACAGAAAATAAATACCACAATAGGAGTACCACTACGCAAATATTTAAAAGCAAGTTATGATGAATGATAAATAATGGATAGTCATATTGAATGTTTCCAAAACATGTATGTGCCAAGAGTTAAGAAAACTCTTTCAAAATTTTCATCTAAAGAACAAGTCTATTTTCTTTTCTATGATGCAGTAGTTCATGGATTCTCCTAGCGTTTTTATAAATAAGCCATCATGTAATTTTTTTGTTCCAATTTATCTCATCAGTGTAATTTTCGGAGCCTGTGTGATATTTAGAAGTAATTTGTTACATTTGAAGTAATGCACTATGCTTTCTCCTGTTTGCATTATTATTATTATTATTATTTTGCATGCTTATGAATTTATAGCATCTGAATGCATTTCTACTGAGTGTTTTCACACATTTCTGTAAGAGATGCATACATTTCTGACAATTTCCCCAAGGATTTGCGGCACCAAACTTTATTTTTAACTGTGCAATTTCTGACTGTCTTTGAAGCAGTAAAATAAAATAAAAGTGTTCAGAGCTTATCTAGGGGTGTACTTCCACTGAGCGTATGCAGACATAGGAACTGGGACAATGCCTGAGCTTCTCTGTGTTATCTGAAACCAACTGGTTCCTTCAGCTCCAGCGCTTTCTCCTTTACTTCAGACAGTTACACAGTCCCTTTATTGTTGCTGTTTTCCTTCCCACAGATGCAATGAAAATTTCCACAGTGCAAAGACAATGCTATTTTCAAGCTGTCAGCTTCATGGTTGTGGGATTTTTTTATTTATTTTTTTTTAGGAGTAAATGGCAACAGTTAAATCTAGAAGTTAAGAAAGAACTCACGCTGGTGTACAAGACATGCAAGGTTATCAGACAATTACCAAAAGACAATTTGGAAACATCTGTCTGTTGTGTGATAAAAGCGACATTTCTTAGAGCCATCTGTCTACTTTTGGATTAGCTTTAGATTGTGGAAATAACCTGCCTTTGATTAAGGTGATGAGGTTATTTTTCCTTATGACAACTGACTAAAATTATAAGTAGACTTAATGTGTAATATAATGATTCTGAAAGGGAAATGTATTTGTCTTAGACTGGAAATAATGCAATGTATTCAAAGAGCATTTCACTGGTGGGTCTTGAATTTTTTTTCCTTTTTCTTATCATTTTGGAATGTTTTTACTGCCAGACTTAGGGAATAGCCAAAGCACACGCTGTTTTGTCAAAATTTTCTTTTTAAGAAAAAATCAAAATGATCTTTCAGGTATTTAGCCCCTGTAGATTTTCTTTTCTGTAATTTTTGCTCTGGTGATGATGATGTGTAGAGAGTTGTTGCCGTGGTGTTGGTTTTTTTCCTGTTGTAGTTCCATAGAGTAAGTTTTTGATAAACAGCTGTGTCGTGTTTTTACCATTCTGAATATAGCTAAATTTTTGCACATTACACAAGTGTATCATTTTATTTCCTCTACTGTTTTTTGGACATAAAGCTGTGCTCATCTGTTAAGAGGATGATGTGAAGCCATTTTTAAACAAAATGGTCCAACAAGAATGGAAAGTGTAACCAAGCTGGCATTGCTGCCTCCTGATTCAGTGGGAACAGCAGATGGTGACTCAAGAAGTCACCGCTGATAATTGTACTTGTGAGAAGTCCATAGTGTATAAACTCAGCCACCATCCAGGATTCTCATGTACCTTTGCAAGTTCTTATAGGCCTTTTTAAATTATGCTTTTTTAGTAGTCATTTTTTTGTGGTGACCACTGGTCTGGAAGGAAAGGGAGGAAGCTAGCGATAAGGCCAAGATTTTTCTTAATGAGAATTTGCTACGCATATATTTGTCTGAGTAAAAAGTTCAGCATGATAATATAAATATTTTGATGATTTTCTGATTATTTTCATAAATTTCTTCTTTTTTTTTACAATCCAAATGGACCAAATGCAACTACTATAGTTACACTACTTTTTTTATGGTTATGGATGACATATGGAAAAACTAATAAGAGTCGTATTTATAATGATCTGAACTGTACCACTGATGTCCAGTTTATACAAACCTTGTCTACTGTCTCTCTAAGCCAACATTTTGCTATTCAGATATCTAATAAAGATAGATTAGAGAACCTGTAAAACAAGCAACTTTGCACAGCTGGTGAATGTATGCATTTTTATAAGCCTTCTAGGAAATAGAGTTTTTCTTCCTTTTATTGGGAAGATATTAGTACTGTAGGAAGTTCAAGTCAGCCTAGTAATTAAATGTTGCTGTTTCTGAATGTTACTTTTCTCTTTTTAAGAGGACTGTCTGCAAGACAGCAGAAAATAATTTGGCCTCAACTCAAGATCTGTGAAGATATAACTAGGGTTTTCTTGCAAGTGTCAGTTGTTAAATGATTGATGAATAGCTTACAGTTGAAATTCATTCTTCGCAAATAATTTTTCCAGCAGTGTTTGCAAGTCATTTCAGAAATTTCTGCACACTTTTATCACAGCTGATCTGAACAGCACATGATAAGAGTACTTTTAGGTTCATGTTTCTGCCCATATCCCTTGTGCATACGAAGATTACACCACAAACACAACATTTCATAGAATAGATTCTATCATCTCTGCACTGCTTATCTAGTGTCTTTAGCATGATAGATATTCTTCTGTCACTTCTTGATTCACAATTGTTTCACTTCACAATAGCACAAAATTCTAAAACAGCAATATCACGCCTAAAAAGTCTCATCCAGACACAAACAACAAGGGGACACTCCTGCACCTAAATGAAAGAACTCTAGATAGAATCATAGAAACATAGAATTGCTCAGGTTGGAAAAGACCTTCAAAATCATCAAGTCCAACTACAACCAGACCATACTACCCTAACTCTAACAACCCACTGCTACATCATTTCCGTGAGCACCACATAGATGTATGCATAAGCGTAGCTATGAGTTGGGAAAGAAAAAAAATATGCTTCTGAATAGATATTTTTCTTCTGTTTATCTCTTTTATTCAAGTTTATTTCTTTAGCCAAACAACATGTTGCAGTGCCAGGCTCTGATCTCTAAGTAGGTTCTTTCCATCATGTTTATAATTTTCAGAGGAGTCACGGTTCATTATTCTAACAGACATATCACATCATTTTGCACATCCTTTATATACTATTTCCAAGTAAACATCTCCCACTTCCAGGCCCATCTGCATTTTATTTTAGCCAAGAACACTGCTTTCGTACATTAAATTGTACTGGCTGGACATGTTAACCAGGATGCAACTCCCCTGCCTACCTTGTATCTGAACTAAAAATCATGTGATTGACACTCTTCCATGCCTTTAATGAACCAGGACTGTTCTCAGCTATCTGTTCATCTGTTTCAAACAGTAAATGAACCACCAGCCATTTTATTTTCTGCAGTTTTCTAATTAAAATAATCAGCTCTCTAAAGTATAAATGATAAATTAACTAAACGGTGTACTCTGAAATTATTCTTCTACTTTACTTTTCTGAATTTCCCTGGTTCTGTCTTGCACACAGCTTTTTAGGATACCTTTGATATTTCTGCCATATTCGTCAGTATTGAGGTAATACTGAGGTATTGTGTACAGCACAGAGGATGGAATGCCTGTCATATCAAGCTTTAAATGGGGAATTTATAAGATATTCTTTCTAGTCTCACAAGCTTAATAGGTATTTAGAAACCAAAGGATGAAAGTAAAAAGCTGCAGAGTTTTTATTGTTTGCATTTTAATTAACTTGCTGAATCATAAAAAGCCTATAGTTGGCTGAAAATAATAGTCTTGCTTCCTGCTTCATAATTTGTACATAATGACAACATTTTTAACCTCTGGCCACAACATAGTTTTTAATTTCTAATAATACTGTGAATAAAGAAAGGAAAAAAAAAGTATTAAAACTGGAGTAAAGTTTGTTTAGGATGATAATAGCTAGATTCAGGAAATGAAGTTGCTTCATTGAAGATATTCCGAGAGTCAGTATCATTGTGACTGAGTATTTAAGAAGGTTAGCTTTGCTTTCTTAGTTGGTTTGTTTTCACAGGAGATCTCCAGAGTTGGTTTTGTTGTCTTTAATGGTACCTCTAGGAAAAAAAACATATACGCATATTTATATATATATTTATATATATATATGTATATATAGTGATCAGCTACTCCAACTCACTGCCCTGCATGTTGCAGACATCCCCACCGGAGTCTTAAGATGGGTGGCAAAGGAATTTAACCATGATAATTAACAATTTATGTATAGAAAATGCATCTTATCTGGCAGAGTGATGTTTTCGTTTCCACAGTACTTAGGGCTGTGTATCATCAACAAATCAGAAGCAAGTTACTTTTTCAGGGAAAAAGGTGGGAAAATAAGATCTATCTACATTACCTGGAGGACTTTTAGAAAGAATTTAGTTATAAAAGCTAATTTGTTTCCCAGGAATACATTCTTCTTGGTGAATATATCCTGAGGCATAGTTTATAGATCAAGACAGAATCCTTCTGGCAATGTATATCAGGAAAATAGCTAATATCAGCAAATAAGTTGGATACAGGGAAAGAGAGACCACTTGTATTCAATAATAATGTAACACTTGTAATTTGACTTGTCTGTTTGAGATGTAATTGATAGCTGCATTAATATTTTACCTTAAACTTTAATATCAAGATGGTTCTGAGGTAAACATTAGTAGCAAGTTATATATCTCTTATTCATTGATGAATCTGATAGTTTTGTGTCAAAATAATAACAGTCACAAAACACAACTAATTCACCAACTGGAGAATTGAACTCCAGGTTTGCTTAATAACCAGTTAATATTTGCCTCCTTTTGCAAGATGTGACAGCTTCAATGGAAAAGGCAAAGTAACCAGACGGTTCCTTAATAGTAGTCAAGAAGAAAAAGAGGCGATCAATTGCTACTCAATCTGTAGCAAAGGTTATAAAGATCATTCATGTCAGGTCTTCTATTGCAGAGCAAAAGATCAGAAGAGACAAAGATTCTTCCAGGCTCCATTTTTTTTTGTCCATTAAATATGACAATTCTTGAAATCTGGGCATAGAAAGACCTCTTTGGGATCAACTTTTCTTCTGTTGTCAGCACAGAATCTCCCAGTTGCTGCGCTGAGAAAAACAGATTTCTTATAGTCATGCAAGTAGAGGAGGCACCTTCGATCCTCTAAAGGATGCATACTGGAGAGCAACAGTCTTAAGAAAGAGGAAGCACTGCCTACTTTGTAAATAAGCAGAAACCTATGCTTATCCACTCAACCCTTGGGAACTGAGTCTCTGTAGTGACTCCTCTGAAGGGACTGGAATCCTCTCATACAAACTTCAGTTTTTGTTTTATTTTAAGCTTATCTGGAGGAGGGATCCAAGGTATGCTTAAACATGTGATTCTTCATACTTTGTCTAATTATTTATTTAGAAATGTGAAGAAGAAAATGGGTACAGCATTAGAGTGTGTATAATGGAGGGTCTTCGGAATATTCCCTGGTGCCCAGCTGTGTGACTGCCCTGTAGAAAGACACATCTTCAACACAGCTACCTCACAAGGCCAGGCTGGTGTTACATACCAATGCTGTGTGTGTAGTGGGAGAGCTGGAGTGTATGGAGATGTTACTGTTTACAGCCAAAGATAGACTGCCTCTGACAGACATGGAATGCTGGCTGAGACCTTGAAAAGCACTGAAGTTGACTATTTTTTGTATTCTACTGCTACATTCTTCAAATTTGTTTATTTCATTCCTTTATTCTCTTATGTTTCATTGCATTTTTCTTTTTTTTTTCTGAGGGATTTTTTTTTTTTCACGTTAGTTTGAATTAAAATCTAAAAGAATTTTGCTGTCTTTTGGTGCCTCAGCTAAGCTTTTGCTCCTTGATCACGTGAGAAGAACCTTATTCCTAAAAACAGCTCTGTGGCTTTGTAAGTATGTTTATGTCAAGCTTTCACATTTTCTTTTCTCTATCTTGCTAAATTTGTGGGCAGGTGATCACAATCACAACTTCTATGCCAAAGGAGAGGGATCAGAAAAAGGGATTTTTCAAATGTGGAAAGAGTTTCTGGCAATATCTACCCCCTTATCCAGTTGTTGATACCTTCATATTATGTCTTTGTGTGTGTGAGTGTTTGTGTGTTGCTAGTGGTGGGAGTAAGATCTCATCAGCATTCTTGAATTTGTTTAAAAATTTTGAAGGGTTGCTTTGGTTTTATGCCCTCCTTCTGCTTGCAGTGAACCTTCTCAGTTACTTAGATCATGAAGAACCCCCTGGTACAAATGGAGCCTTTCAGAGAAAGCCCATACCATTCATTACTTGGAATTAGTGATGTGTCCAATTTGGTCAATTCCAGTGAATCTCCCTTATTTCTTTCGTACTTCCTATTCTGTCATACTGCTAAATTGCTACTAGGAGAAAGATACACAGTTTCTATTGAATACAATCAGTAGTCTGTAGTTTTTTTTGTTGTTGTTGTTCATCTACTAAAAAGGTTTCAAAATTCCTTGTGCACAAAGTATGCCATCATCACAACTTTGGTTTCTCCAAAGAAACGTTCCCCTATAGTGCTCAGCCAAGTTGAAGGGTTTATTGATGACCTGTTAGTATTCATCTTGTTTGAAATATATGTATGTTGTGCCCTTCTGGGTGAGAAGTTCCATATGGATTTTCACTCAGCCAATTAATAGTCCATTATTTAAACTATTCCTAAAATTTCTTGGTGCTGTAATTGTTGTGAGCAGCTCAGTAAAATTAACTGTTGTCTTGTGAACAGAATTCTGTTGTTTAATACTGGACAGGGAAATGTGGATATGTTCCTTTGATTGTGCTCCCAAATTGGTTCCTTTGTACCATAGTGGGGAAAGGTTACAGAAATGTTGAACATATCCTAGCAACCAGGAAGCTTTGTGACAGGACTTCTCTTACTGTTTGACTTAAGATGCGCTGTCATTTCATACTGTGAAAGCTTATTGTAATTTGCCTAGGGCAAGTCTGGAAGCCTTGATGTATGAAGCTATCAAATTGTATTAGTTAGTTTAGTATCACTACTGTTTCCACTTGTTTATTAGTGTGTTGAAATTAATGCAATTTGCTGGATAAGAACTTTTTGCACTCTCTCTTTCCTCATCTTTAAACTAGAAAGATTATCAGTATGAAATAACTCTTGCTATGAGATGCAACTGGTCAATGTAGATATCTTCAGTTTTAATAAGTCCTAGTGTATTATGACTTGCTTGGTCGTACTGTTCCACGCATAGAGTCACTAATTTTTGCAACCAGGTAGCAGTTTGGAAATTGGAATAATACTAGTTCTTTAAAGCTATGAATATATATATATATATATATATATATATATATATGATTATAGCCAGCACACAGAGCTGAGATGGTATTCTGTGCAGACCAGATGCCTGAAGTGTCTTCTCCTTAAGCTTCACAAGCCGGTTCAATGTGTGCTGTTAATTTCTGAAACAGATGTTTTCTCAGAGGAGCAGAATTCCCCATGTTTGCACTCTGTGGATACCAGATGGCCACAGCCAAAATAGCTTTGAGTGGGTTAACACTTCACATGTGATCCAAATGAGAGCCCTGTTGAGCCTGCTTGCATGGACATTTACTTTCCAAAATGTCATACAATCATGGATACACAGAACTCAAACATAAGACACCTGTAGCACGATCATAGGCTTTTACAAAAAAAAAACTTCACAGCTACCTGCTATGCACTGCTCGTGTTCCAGTGGAAGAAAATTGTGTTATTTGCTGCAAACTGTGTTTCAGTGCTTCAGCTGCTGACCTGATATCTCCATCCTAAAGGTCACTGATCAGTCAGCCACACAAGGGAAAAGTGGCAGTGCAGAAGCAGAGACTGGAGAAACAGCACTTTATTTCAATTACTTTTGGAGAATGAGGAAAGAATTTAGATACCTTTTTTAAAAAAAAAAATAAATTAAATTAAAAAAATGAAAATAAATGGAGATTTGCAAGTGAAAACAATGTTAAGTAATGTAATCAGTAAGTTATTAATTCCATTCTCTCTTGTAATATTGTCTGCTGGCAAAAAAAATGGTTTAAAATGTGAACCAATTCCTTACAGTAATTAGGTTGAGAGAGCCTAAAATCCTTTGAATGTTCTAAGTTCCTCTGTAGTCAATCTCAAATGGGAGGATGCTACAGAAATACTATTTAGTTATGAAAATAATGACAGATCTTGGTCATATTTGTGACTGTGTGTTGTCCAAGCACATAAAAAATGTGTCAGAACGCCAAAGTGGCCAGTGCTCCCTGGGACTGCACTGACTGAATTCTCTCTGAGCCTCCCCAGGGGATATGTTCTCAGGGCTCCTACAAAAATTCTTGCAAAAACTTAACCTCGTATTAATGTCATAGAACACTAACATTGAAAAGATCTTCTAGTTCAACCATCAGTCCTTCACCATCTTGCTCACTAAACCATATCCTTCAGTGTCACATCTACCCTTATATTGAAAGCCTCCAGGAGCAGTGACTCTACCGCCTCCCTGATTTGTCCCTACAACAAACCCCACAAACACAAATACTCCAGTGTTTCACAGCTGCAGTATCTCAGGACTTGCCTCTGCGCTGGTGAGAGTAGAGACAATCTTCATCCTCCAGCTCAAGTAAGGTCATGTTTCCCTTGCTCTTCACTGTGTGTTAGCATTGCTCTTGCTAGACCTAGTGGAACAGCCCCATGGCTGAGTAAACTCCTTGGTATGGTTGACCTCAAGAGGCAGGATTCTCTAAAATGATGGAGTGGACACCTCTTCTTTGAAAGTGAAGCTCTCATGTACGAAGTGGCTTACTCAGTTTCAGATGGCAGGTAAAGGAGAGGAAGAAAAGAGAAAAGGATCATTTTCTCATTGAGTGGCGATGAAATAATAGTCTTCGGAATGGAAAAGGGAATTTGAATATCTCCAAAATAGATCAGGCTTATGCTTAGTTGACTCTGTTTGCCTGATACAGTGATGTATTTGGACAAATGGACAAAATGCCATGAGTTACATAACTGTTCATATTGAAGAAACTTTCTCTCTAAACACTGCCTCAGGAGCCCTTAAGAATCTAGGAAATGTTCATTCAAATAAGGTCTATCTAGCACTTGTTGAAGTCACAAAATAAATGTTTATTTATTTTCCAGTGAGAAGTGACAACACCATTAATTGTTGTTTTTCCCATCCTCCATTTGCCTTTAAGAGAATTTCTTCCTTATTTCCTTAGGGGTGAGAGAGATATCTACTCGGGCAGAGACCGTACTTCAGGTGTTGGTTACTCTAAAATTTCATCCAGAAGAGCTTATTCTTATTTTTCTCCTCCTCAGGGCTGACTACCTCAGAAAGTCCTCTAGATAGGAAGCATGATCCATAGCTGAATCACAGCTCTTGCTAACAGTTTGCCCACAGATCAGCTGTGGCTCACTAGAGCCTTAAAAAACTCAAATGCTTTGCTCAGGACTAAGGGCTCATTTTTTAAGGACATCTTATGTAACTGACATAACTATATTATATGAAGCTGAAGCATGTTAAAGGCTGAATTTTAAAGCCTTTTCCAAAGTCAGAAGTTAGTATTGCAGTTAAATTTGCCTGCTTGTGCTAAAAATCCTTGATAAAATTTCTATATTTTATAAATTTGATGCAAAATTTATTACATCTTTACATTTGGCAAAATAAGATAGAATTATAAAAGACATCTTTGTTACTTGGATAAACGCAGTGCTATCCACAAAAGTGAATTTATTGGAAAATAAGATGTCAGTGTATTTTTTAATATAAAACCATAATTACTTTCCACAGTAGTGATAATATACATAATGAAACATCAGCAATTGGTATGCTTTTCCTGTATGAATGATCAGGAAAAAAAAAGAAAACCCACAAAATGACACTTAAAAAAAAGAGTTAAAAGAATATTACTTTAATCTCTTTGTATCTTGACATGTTAAGCCATACTGTCATGGACTCAGACGCTTGCTTGAATGACAGATAATCTATTTCCTTAAGTTTACAGTGGCATAACCAAAGACATAATATTGCCCCCTATCAGAAACAAAAGGCTTAGGAGTTCTTCAAATGTTTTTGCTCTAAAATGGTGTTTAGACTGCTGAAGCATTAGCACATTTTCTATTTTACATCTTTCTTTCCACAGTATCCTCAAGCATTGAAAATTTCTAATATTAGAATTAATATAACATAAAATAGTTCTGTAAAACTGAGCAATCTGAAAAGCACCGACTGTCCCAGGCTGGAGCCTGAGTTGATAAAAAGGCATTGATGCTAACTGATTAAAAAAAAAAAAAAAAAGGGCAGTAACAAAACAAGAGTGAAAGTGTCCACATCAGTGTAATAAACTTTGTTTAACAATCAGTTCCCCTTAGCAATCAGTGCAGCAGATTCTGAAAACACTGTTGATCCTTGAACGTTGTGTCTGTGTGCATCTGTCTTAATCAATGAAATCTTGTATTCTTTCAAGAGTAGAACGGATTGGCTTTTAAAATTTTAAATGCCATATTTCTTTCTTCAGAAACAAGTTTGGTGATTTGTTTAGGATCACTTTGAATTTTATTTCCCCAGTGCAAAACTCTATGCTGCTGGCATGGCAAATAATCGAAGCAGCATTTCTCTCCTCATGTTGTGAAACTTCAAAAAATACCTCACATCAAACCCAGCTGATATGGAATGCAACCACAGCTGAAACTCTTCAAACCTTTGGAAAATACTTTTCCAAAACAACTGCTTCAAAAAAAATGGCAGTCTGTGACAGGTACTAAAAATAAAAACAAAACGTGTAGTAAGCAGAGGCAGTGATGGAACTTCTTCTACTTTTAAACATTTCAGGCATCCAGCAGAATAATTTAATCTTCTTGCATAAATAATATATTGTAAAATTACTTTGGTATATATGTAAAAATGTAGCATGCTAAAGCACTTGAATATAATTGAATTACATTTGATCAGAATAAAAAGTGATTTTTTATGTCTTGAAGAGAAATGTGTATTACATTTTCACAAATAGGAAAAAAAAAAATTTAAAACCCCATTCCTTAATTCCTTGGGGAAATCCTCTACAATGAAAGGCAGCATATGAAATTATTTTAGAACTGGAGAAGTAGGAACTTCACTATATGGTGCAGTTGGAGGATCTAAGGATGAAGGCTAATTGGAAGAGAAAGTGATGGATGCTAAGCATTTTGTGCACAAAGCTTTCCAGGAGTTTGAGTTTCTGAGTAGTGGTGGATAACTAAGCAGTGGATGCCAGCACAAGCAGCCGCATGGTGTAGATTTCTTGTTCTATTCAGGGCGAGGCTGGGGAAGTGTGCTTGGTCTGCTTTTTGGTTTAAATGAGTGCATAAACAGAGCTTTATTTAGAGCTCACTGAAATCAAACAAAGCACAGTCCATATGCTTTGTGTTGTGAGTGAGATGTAATGTTTAATTGCATTGCAAAGTTTCTTACTGTCACTCTCAAGAGAGCACGCAAATTACTTAAAAACAAGCTCTCTTAAATGGTAGGTGCAGTGATAGCAAATCTAAGAGAAGCCCTTGGGCTGCTTACACAAACTCAAAGCGGCTTTACAATGTTTGTAAATTTGCTAGCGTAGCTATTAAGAAAAAAATGGATTGAATGGTTACAGAAGCTCCTGCTCCTCTATATCAGCTCCTTTTGATGTTGCTAGTTATTGTAAGCACTACTGGTTTCACACAACCATAGAATGGCTTGGGTTAGAAGGGTCTTCAAAGAAATGCCAATTCCAACCTCCCTATTGTGGGCAGAGTTACTGACAGCTAGATCAAGCACTGGATCAGACTGCCCAGGGCCTCATCCAACCTGGCCTTGAACTTCTTCAGAGATGGGGTGTCCACAGCCTCTCTGGGCAGCCTGTGCCAGCACCTCATCACCCTGTCAGTATAACACTTCCCCCTGACATCTAATCTAAATCTCCCCTCCTTCAGTTTAAAATCATTCCCTTTGTCCTATCACCTGGTTTTTAACCAGCCAGGTGCCTGGCACTGCATTGCTCATGTTGTACACCTGGAAAGGGAGAGTATCTTGTTGGTAGCCAATGTTCGGCACTTTCTGCTAGAGCATTGTAACTTCTAGCCTGCAGTGTCTGAGTTTGTATGCTCTGAAGAGACGACATGAAGGCAAAGCAGGAAGAGTCCCTTTAGTACACACCATCAGTGGGATATCTTTCTGTGAGCTCTGTTACAAATCCCTCAGATTTCTGATGTTTAGTTCTGGTGAAAGCTCCTTCTTCCCCATCTCCCCCCCCCCCAATTTTTTCTATTTTTAATGCAGAATATCAGCAACTCCTCTCCAAGATGTGATAACTTTTCTGACAACATGATTCTGATAAATGACTAAATCACATCACACTTATGTTCAGAACCTCAGAAATATTCTTCTTTCCTTTTATACTGTAGGCTGTCATGTGGATTAAAATGTAGCCATACATAATTTCCCTGTAGAGCTAGGAAAGCTAGCTCTGGACGTACAGCACAAACCCTTTACACGGAGTCAGGAATTTCACAGAATCACCGAATTACATGGGGTTGGAAGAGACCTCAAGAAATCATTGAGTCCAACCCCCCCTGCTAAAGCAGGTTCCCTACAATAAGTTGCACAGGTAGGTGCCCAGACCAATCTTAACTATGTCCACAGAAAGGGACCCCACAGCCTCTCTGGGCAATCTGTTCCAGTGCTTCATCCTCCTTATTGTAATGATGTTTTTCTGCATGTTGGTCTGGAACATCCCATGTTCAAGTTTTAAGACATTGCTTCTTATTCTGTTTTCTACATACCACTGAGAAGAGCATGGTCTCATCCACGGAGGTGCCCCCACCTCTGTTTAGATGTTTATATACATTAATCAGATCCCCTCTCAGCCTTCTTTTCCCCAGGCCGAACAGTTTCAGATTACTCAGCCTTTCCTCATACAGGAGATGCTCCAGGCTCTATTTTTTGATAGATTAGTATTACAATGTCATGTGAATTTTGCAAAGAAATACTGATTTATCTAAGAGTATTCTGTGACATATAAACAGCATTTTTTAAACTATGTGCCTGTCAATTACTATTGTTTAGCATCCATAACTGATCATAGGCCACTAGTTATGTCCCCAGATAATATCTCCTAATGGACTGTCATACAAAACACCTCCACTTTTTGACCTGAGTGTGTGTGTTCATGAGAGGGACAGACAGAGGGAAAAATATATATTCATAATGTTTTGCAATGTACTCCAGAAGGTGACCACCTCTGATTCTGTTTAGCCAAGGGAGTAAAACTGTTTATCCACCTGTTTTTTGTGAAGAGTTCACTGTCCTATATATGTGATAATGCCTACCATTCAGCTGCTCAGACCATACTGATGGTGCATTTGGTTTTCTGGGGTGCAAAAAAATATCTTTTCAGCTCCTAAGGATAAAAATCACCTGGGTTTTTCACTTATTTCACTACTTGTGGACCTTAAATATAGTTTAGGAAGCCCAAGGCTTCTAAATGAATACAACGTGCAATGACCAATCATGCTCTTTCACTAAATAAGTCCAGCCATTCACTTCTAGTTTCTTCCTACATCATCTTTATATATATATATATATATATATATATATATGTATGTAAGTATGTATGATTTTTTTGTTGTTGTTTGGATAATATGCTTTCCATTTAGCAACAGTGTATGGAAAAAAACCCTTGATTTCTGCATACAGAAGTAACTCATTTGTGATCCATTTACACTCTTCGTCTTGCCTGGAAAATGTGAATCTGATTTGGAAGAAGTTAGTCATTTACTTTGCTTTATTAGTGTCAAATTTCATTTCTCACTGGCTAGATGACTGTGTGCCCTAACTCTCATCAGGTACATTACTCTATTTTGAAAGGCTTACTTATGAGTCGGAATATTTCTTCTAATAACTTATCTGATCAATCTGGAAGTCTGTTTCAATATAATTTTTCTTTTTACAAAGTTTCCACTGCTTTTGTAATAACTGAATAGTTATTTATATTAACTATAATGTGTATTTGTGTTACCACAGCATTAAACATTGCACCAAAATCCCTCAAATTTAGAAATACAATAGAGACACCATTATAAACACTGTGATGTTTACTCCAACAACTATATCACAGTTCTGTGTCATTCAGTAATGAAGACTGACATGATTTAGGGGACACAGAGGAATGATTGAGGTCATATGGAACATATGTGACAGCACTGTCACTCAAGCTAAGTCACTGCATCTCCTGTAGCTTTGAGAAAGTCCTTGGTCTCTCTTCCTGTCCCAGTGGTGGCACTGGGAGGGCCATGGCTGGGCCAGCTGAGCAGTTACATTTTTAATTTTCACCTTTTTCAGTAACAAATATGCACCTCAGCTTCATGCAGTGACAGCTGATGTTTCCTAGGTGTAGATGAACTTCTGAAATTCATCATTCTGAACAGGGATGTAATTATATATTATGAAACCTTGCATAATGTAAATAGTTAATTTTATCTGAGCACTGTCCTGCAATATTTCTCTTTGTTGACTGCTTCCATGTGACTCTTTTAGCTGTGAAGAGTGTTATGCTTGTATGCAGAAGTGGGTGTAGGTAACATGAACAGTGAAAGCATAACAGTCCTGTGAACCTGCAGAGATTCACTCTGGACCATCCCAGTGGAAGCTCTACAGTAATATCTTGAATACCTCTGGAGGAAAGGTTGCTTTAATAACTTCAAATGCACTGTGAATAAGTTAGTAAATTATATATGGTATTTTCTTCTGATTCACTCCTCCATTCCTCTCTCACTCCCCTTCTTTGCAAAGTATCAGCAAGAGGTACGCTCAAAACTGGTAAACATACAGCTGGCAGGTTTTGTGGCACTACCATGCTACCTATTCTTCTCTGGACAGATGTTTGAAACTATCTTTGCATTTCTAATGTGCTGAGAAAGAGAGCTCTGTTGCAGTCAGAGTGGGGTAAAAGGGAGAACAACTTCTTGTATTATGCTTAACACTCTAAACTTTTGCATATGTTTGGAAGAGTTATGTAGATAGTGGTATTTAAATGATCCTTCTAAGAGTAGCTGGTCTGCAGGTCACTGGAACAGCAAAAACTTAAGCACATGTGGTGAGAAGTAGGTGTCTAAGAATAAAGTAAGCAGTATTCAAAAGACCTTCTGCCTGTAATAGGTAACAAAAAAAATATTAAGGAAAAATAAAGCAATTAGGATGAAGCAGTTGAAGGATTTGACTGAGAATTATTGTAGCACTTCCATTTGCACCTCAATAGGAGTTTGATTCTAGCTTTAAAAGTAATATTTTTAGCTTGGTTTCTAAGGAGATGAGTGGTATATGAATGTGCTGTCTTTGTCTACTCCTGTGTTCCCAGTACTTGCTGAACCTGTTGACAGATTTCCATACTCAACAAAGTAGAGGGTTAAAAGGTATGAAACGCCACAGTAGTCAAAGACTGGGTGGAGGCCAGTTCAGCACTCACAGGGAATTTCTCCAGTATAATATACAGCATTGGGAGTATAGCAAGTCCCATGGTACCGGAATTCAAAGGGATGGGAGAGTGCTGTTTTGGAGGGATCCTATAAAGCAACAAAGGGAAAGGTTGAGGGGAAAACAAGAAACATGCACAAAAATTGTAGTAAAGAAAGCCTACCTACTTTTCCGGTTCATGTTTCAATGTTCAGTTGTAAGAAAGCAGTTGCATGCTCTGTGTGGTCTAGTAAAGCCATACAAAAGCATCAGGAACCAACTGGTATCACTGCCAAGCACATATACACCTCATTATTTTATACTATGAACTTGCTGCAAATGTGACCTGAGCACCATTGGTTTCCGAATTCTTTTTAGTTGACATACTGATCCTGAGGAACCTCATTAGCTTTCCTTTTTAAAATATTTGAGCCATATGAAGTCAGCCCTAGGATGAGTGGTTCACAGCTGCATCTCGTACTATTCTTCATTCCTGCAGCAGACCCAATGCTTACCGGAGAATCCAGATAATGTACTCATCCAGAGATGCAACAACCATGCTAAGGTTCTGATAGCAGTGTTTCAAGAAAAGTGAAATAGAACAAGATAAAGAAATAGAATGCTTTCTTTTCTGGTGTACTATCTCTGATCAGTCTCAGGAATGTAAGGAATACTGTCTTTTTCATCCCCTTTCCACCTCCACAGACTTCTAGAGGATTATTTCTTCTGAAGAAAACAACCCCATACCTTTCAAAATATGTACATTTTTTGTGCTCTTGAATTAGCTAACTCTTGAATTAGCTAGCTTTTGAATAATTAATTGTGCAGTATGTGTCCACTATTTTTAACTGAAGTGTGCTTAAAAAGCATTTAACATTTGGATTTTTATTAATATTTCTTTTGCTATTCAGAGAGTGAATTTGGATTAATGGAAGGCCAGTAATGCATAATACGTTCATTTCTGTAGTAAATTTATATCCTATGAGAGAGTGCCAGAAAGGAAAGGAAAGCAACATGAAAAAGTGAAAAAATGCCACACAATACAATGATTTGTCACCTGTTGACAGTCATGCTTGATGGCAAAAAAAAAGTTCATTATGAATGATAAGTTGAGAGCTCAAAGCAAGACAGATAGAAGCCCTGAAGTTTTGTCCTTGAAGGCTGATGATGTACAGCATAGTTTCTTTCTTACTGTAAAGGAGGTTAGGGTAGTTTAATATGTCAGTTAGTCTATTTTAAGATACCTCCAATCAAAACACTTACAGAATGAAGGAAGTTCATAATTAAACAATATTTTGAAAATACTGTGAAAGTACAATGCTCTGTAACTATACAAATAAAAAAAGACTTCCAGCATTGAGAGAGAATGAAAATCAGAGTATACATAGTTATAATCTTAATTTTCATAAGGGTGATTTGAGATCAAGAAGTTTCCATCAGTTGAAATATTCACCATCTTAAAGTACGATGAGAAAATTGCAGAGAAGACCGGTGTTCATGGAGCCATTCAACAAGCAACTAAGTACACAGCAGATAATTTTACATCTTCCACTCCAGAACTACTCCTTTCTTTATAATAGTCCAAATTGTTCACTATTCCATCATCTCCTTTGGTTCCCTCACATTTTTTCAGCAGAATTCTTATATGTTTAATGTAAAGCAATCAACAGCGGGACAATTACATCACTGATTACTTGTTTTTCTCATGTTCCCCACAGTGATGAAAGATGAAGTTATAGCATCTCCCTGTTTCCTGTTCACATTCAAGTAGATATGGTATTGTGCTCATGCAACAAGGCAATTTTCTTTTCTACAGCATTAAGTGTAAAAACATACTTGGCTCAAGGATTACCAAGTAGGCTACCATTTGATTCTTAACAGGCTTTCCTTCAGAAAAAAAAAAAAAAAGAAATTTTGAAGAAAGTGGCAATCTGGTGATAATTTTATTTAAAATACATTTTAAATTCAAATGAAACAGAGTCACCCAGTGTGGCAATTCCTGCAGTTTTATTTCACCTGCTTGTTTAGTTACCTAATCACTAGTGCATATCACTTCAACCTACCTTCTACTGCCCTTGTCCAGCTGGTATTTGCTGTCTTTCTGGATTGTTTGGCCTTGGTAGTTGTGCATCTCCTTTCTGGGGATAATGAGTACATATTTTTTTAGCATAGAATTGATGCAATGTATGAGTAGACTCTGGTTTTCACATTTCTTCAGCCTTCAGTTTTGAGCTAATGGGAAATGTGCACAGGTTTACTCAAGTCTGATATTCTGACTCTGTATGACATCTGATATTTCAGGTGAGATATGACATCTTTAAAAGTTGCTCATCCTAATTTATTTCCTGTTGTTCAGCTGGGCTTCCCATTGGTAGTGTTTATATACTGAAAAGCATTACCCAATACCAATATAATGTTGTCTTTAAAATCAGCATTAGACTCAGTTGTGCATGCTTAACTATTAAACCGTAGTGAAATTGTGTGGTAACCTATGCCTTCTACTCTTTCTGAGTGTTGACAGGTTTCTCACATGTATTCTGTCTGACTGCTGTAACTACACAAAGGTGGAGCAGATGCAATTGCTCTGCTTTTGATCAGGTATTCTGAAGTCCAGAGTTTTGTTTTCTAAGCATCACTTAAGACACAGAAAAATAGTTGCTTATAGCATCTGGTCTTCTGACTTGTGATATCTCTCCATGTCAGAGACATTATAAAGCCAATAATGAATGACAACAGTATCCCCTTTAAGTCGGAAAGCTTTTATTGAGGTCTTCCTTTAGCTCTTCTTCACTATGCTTTTTTTCAATATCTAATATCTATTATTTCTGTTTATTTATATAGTCTTTTGTAATTTTCATCCCATTACTTATTTTTTGTATAGATATTTTTAATGGAACATCCTGATGATTAAACTGTTAATAAAGCTGTTAATAAAATGTTTATGCATTCTTCCCTATTTTGATTCAAGTTATATTTGATATGTTATACACTCTACTACAAGTCCTAAACAAATTGTTATATGAAAGTAACTAGAATTTAAGAACGTATAATGTAAATATATGTTAACTAAAATAATTTGGAGGACAAAACTGATAGTCATATATTTTCAAAATCATTGCATCTTTGCAGAGTGCAGGGGGTGGAATTTCAATGCTAATTTCAAGAAGATGGACATAGCATCTTTGAAATGACTGAGAATAGGATATGCCCCCAAATGACTAACATGACAGGGCAACAAAACAAGAAAGACATGAGTACCATCAGAATCAGTTAGAAGTAATGAGACAACAGATTGGAATTGCTTACTCACCACTACATCTTATGAACTCTCCCCTGGATGATCTGCTGCCTAGGTATTTTCTAAGATAAATAGGATTTGTCTCCTAGAGGTAGCCAGTAGATTCTGCTTCTGATATCACAGATCCTTTGGGATTTGTAGGACAGCAGAGATGAGTTAAATCATTGATCACACTTCCAGAGCTGTCCACCTTCCCCTCAATTTACAACAAAAAGAGATTTCCAGTGCCAAATATACACATTGTAGTTTCCTGTTTCAGACAGGTGAGTTAGAACCGGAGGAGTTGTTGAAAATGGATTCATTTTCTCCCTCACTTCCCATATTAATCAGTCTCATAGAGCAGCAAGTCCAAATCCCATTCCCAAAAGCTATCTTCTGCCTGTCAACTACAGTATTGTCACTGGACTGCCAAGATACTTGCACTGATTTGCTGCAACTAAATGTCAAAAATTATGGTTAGTGAGAGATGATGTCTCCCACGGCTCATGTAAGAACAGCTAAGCACTGGGAGAGGAGATGTCCTCTCCAAGTCTCTGCAGCTCTGATGGGTAGATTAATAATAAAAAAAGGTAATATTGACTAATGGCAATTAGTATCTCTGCTGGAGCTAAGAATTAGTTATGTATTAAATCTGTACAAAGAGAAGAGAAAATCCCTGGGCCAACCACAAAGATAACCCTAATGGTATCCCCTACTACATCCTGGCTTCCAGCAGTGTCATGGAAACAGGCTGCCAACAGAATGACAATAAACAAATACAGGATGAAGTTGTGCCAAAACCAGAAGAATTAAAGTCCCATTTTATATCACAAAGCTGAAATTAGACATCTTAAAATTTTAATAGGCAGGCATTCAACTACAGTGTCAATGTTATCCATCTGCATGAGTTACTGATACAGATCTTGTTTAGAAGATCTCCCTATAAGAGTGACTCTGATCTTGTTTGCAAGCCACTGCTGAGGTAAAGAACTGCTTACCATTTCATTCAAGTGTTTTACCATGGATTTTAGCCTTCCTGCCATCAGGACACCTAGTTTTTAAAAAAATTACTGCTCTTTTATTCTTTAGTTCTGAATAGTTAGGAACTATTAGTTCCTATTATTATCTAGTTAGGAACCTTTCTGCCATTTTACATTTATTTTTTTTTAAATCTTGATACTTTGAGGACAGGAATGCCCATTTAGTTGTAATCATTTTCTAATTGAAAGTCTTTGAGTAATGAAACTGTGAACTTAAAGACACTTCCTTGAAAATCTCTTATCTCTTCTGAGGTAAAAAAGACTGAATGTCCTCATAATTACTTTTGTGGATGTCTTTCTAATAGCCTAAGGGACACACACAAACATTTACTTATTATGAAAGAAGTTAATACAATGAAGAATATCATGCTAATAATGAAGCTTATAAATACATAGAACACATTAGTTGATAATTATGTTGAAAGATAAGCACAACTCAATTTATTTTGCTTTAAGCAATGAGTTCATGCAGCTATTTACTTAGGAAAAGATTGTAAGAAATCCTACTGCTTTTATGTTAATAATTTCCTACTTGTCCTTCTTTCTTGAATGGTGTTTTGATTGAGTAGGGCATTTTGCTCCCCTCTTTCTCCTGAGTATATCTTTTTTCTTTTCATTTTACTACAATATATATATATATATAAACATATACAGTACAACCATGCACACAGCATGAGGAGAAGTCTTGAAAAAGCTGGATTTGCAGGACTCTCAATTAATCAATGCCCCTGGGACATGTTGAAATGTGACTTTCTCAAGCCCAAGGTTTCTATTTCATGGCAGCC